>JAODXP020008074.1:0-86021 GCA_027497455.2 Sardinella longiceps | reverse complement strand
ATTTTTCAGGAAAACTTGTAATACAAAAAATGCTACTTTTCATAGGTACTTTCATTGTATAAAGTGTTATTTTGATTGGACTTAAGGGAAAAAAAATAGCACTATTCAGACCTATAATAATCATTAAACATGGCCTATTCAAAGTCCTATAATTTTTTCCCGGTACAAATTGGTGCTGCAGGCACCCCAAATTCTGGATCTACAGAAAATTCTGCTTCAAGTGATACAAAGTATTCTTTGGCTATATTTACTTCCACCTTTGACCCTTTTTTGGGCTAATTCGCTCAGACTAAATGAGCACACGTGAATTCTTCACCAATTATTGGTGTAAAAAAAGAAATCCAGTCACCTGAAGCTATTGAGAACTTGCCTGGATAAGAACCCATCCTTAACACATAGGACAACTGTTGGAGACAAAAAACTATCTTCAGATCACCAAATCTTCAAACAAAATCAGAAGTGACCCCCTTGTTAGTAGATCTATGGGCTTATTTCACACCTGAACATTCCATGATTCTAAAAGCATTCCATTGTAGTAAACTGAACATTCTATCATTGAAATGCATTGGATTTATCCCTCTTTCTGACTTGAAAAAATGGCTAATAACATGTCTAAATTCACTTTCTTTCAAATAATGCAAATATGAACCCCACAAATTGAGAAGTCTCGAATAGCTAAAAGTGGTTTTACATTTTTGTGCATGAAGCTTCTATCTATTCGGGACTTCAATTTGAGGCCTTCTCATGTGCATTATTTGAAATAAAGTGAATTTAGATATGTTTTAAATGTTTTTTTTGTTTGTTTGTTTGTTTGTTTTTTAAGTCAGAAAGAGGGATAAATTCAATGCATTTCAATGTCAGAATGTTCAGTTTACTACCATGGAATGTCGGAATGTTTAGGTGTGAAATAAGCCCATTGAAAAAGCAGACCAGTAAAAAATTAAAAGATTGGACTTACTAAATGCTATTGAGACTTAGAATGATGATTTATTTGGGATCAGTTCAGTTGGGATGAAAACTTTGCTTTGCTTGATTGTGGGTTAGGTAGGCCAATCTAGCCTAGAAAAATAGACGTCCGTAGTAGTAGTATAATATTAGCCAAGTAGTATAATATTAGCCAAGCTAACGCGTCTACTGTTCAGAAATTAACTGTGGTCTAGCAAAGCTACCGTTAAAATGCACTTGTACAGTCAAGGTTTATCAAAATGGTTTTGCACTACAGTAACATACCGCAAGAATTCTGAAACACTGACAGTCCAGAAAGTATGCTCACACTGTCTGTTATGTTGTCTGTTATTATGTTACTGTTATCTATTATGTCATGCCTGATATCTTGATATCTTTGCACTTTATGTCTTGTCAGTTGTATGTCTTAATTTTAACTGCACATTGGAGCCTTGAGAAATGCAATTTCAGTCTGCGCACAATGTACTGTTGCAGTGCTTGATTGACAATAAAGTTCGCTTTGACTTTGACTATCTATCTTGACAAAATGTCTATCAAATATTGTGAGCCAGAGAGAACACAGGAGAGTGAGAGACAGAATTTGAGGAGTGAGTTAAAAAGCTTATCTCTGCTTGTTGTGAGGTAGGGATGAAGCTAAAAGTTTAAATGTCGTTTAGGCAAAATTGCCAGGTTTTGAAGTAGTTTCCCAAGCTTGCTGTGAGGTGTGGGGAGGGTTAAGTGTCCAATGTATGCAGGGCCGCCAGGTTGGACTGAGTTTCGTACGTGTAGTCTCCTAATTCTTCTCTATTTTCATGTTCTGATGTTTTTCGGCCCTCCATGGAAATAATAATAAAAAAAAAAACATTTTTGTACTGGACTGCCATTGCCTGCAAGTTCTTCCCTCACCATCATCTCAACCAGTGGCGTAACTCCCTACACATGGGGTGGTTGCATCCAGGGGGTCAAGAACGCGCAGATTAGCGGCGGCACTTTAGCATCGCCATATTTAAGTATGGAGTCACAATCCGAACCATGGCAGCGCATGCACGAGAGTCATGCTGGGCACGAGCACTCATGCACTTACAAGTTGGTGGGCGGTTACATGCGAAATGTTATTTCTCCGGGGAGAGTAAAAGCAATATTTCATGATCTCTGGTTACTCTTTGCTTATTTCTTGAGGAGCTTGTGAAAAAAAGTGTACTGTCATGAATGCTATAAAACTTCATGCACTTTCTCCGCAGAACTTTCTTCCTCGTGTTGTATGGCAAACAAACTAGGTGCATTATCACCACCGTCTGGACAAAAGGACTACTGTTTTTGCAAAGAGTCCATGCATCATTTCCAACTTTGGAACTTTGCGCATGGGCATGGCCGTGGCCAGTAACCTCCAGTGTTCACAATGGCGTTGACTGTCAATTCACCGCATTTACTAGCCTAGCCTCGGCCATTCAGTTCTATGGAGGGCGGGACTTAGTCGTTGTCTCCAGTTTATATATAACCTCCTTGGTTGCATCAGCCATTTTCCACACTGCTACTGGAATGAGCAACATCCAATCAGACCAATGCTTCCGATGATATGCTGCTTCACCAATCATCTTTGCCGAAACTGTATTACATCAACACCGTGCCACATTTCAATTATTTCCCCTTTCAGGCACTACGTGTCAACATAACCCTACATCTCAACCCTTGCAATTTCAGTAATATAACATTATGTGACGAAAATCAACACAGGCTTGAAGTTAAATGAGTATAGCCTATTTACTCTAAATTCACGGTATAAGAACATGCTCCGTTTGAATATCACAAACTTAGAAATGGGATGGAAGAATATTCAGACACGACATAGCCTGGAGGAAAGTTTACAATCAAATAATAGTTATAATGCACCAAGCCAGAGGCAAATAAGAGCTCAGTGGAAGTGGAAGTTTGGAAGAAATAATTTCAATGGAAAATTCATGGTCGTCATCTCCTAACGTTGACTCCTCATCTTGGGTTCAAGGCAAAGCATTTGTAACGTTAGCTATATCGTAACATTTTGCAAGACATCCATCACCCTGCATCCTGATTAAACCTAAAGTGTTTTGCACCGAATATAATTATCAACAGCCACAATAGGCTAGCCTATTGCTGAAATATCCCAATGCAGAGACAGGAAGTAGGGGCGGGCCCAGGCTAGCAGTATATTGAATTTGCAGCCAGGGTCAGTCTAGTCAAATGTAGTTGCTTTGCAAGCCTGAAAATCCAAACAGTATCTGGCCAATCAAATTGTGAGGGGCGGGATCAGATGGATACCCTTTGGAACTAGACACTCAAATGTTGCAACTCTGTCTACATTTTTTGTGTTTTCTATGTTTTTAGTGCTTTGAGCCATGTGCCATGGATTTTCCGTTGCTTTGATATGTAACCTTATTCGCATTCATTGGTTATAGTGCCAGAGGCAACTTAAAGAGGAACTATGCAAGACCGATTTTTACTTTCGGTTTGGGCTACGTTTAGGCTCACATTTTTCGCCACAGAGCTCCTGTTTGCAGGCGTCCTTTACCCTAAAGCTTCAGAAAAGCATTGCTAACCAGTTAACAACTTGTTGTTTTCAATACTATGGGACAATACCAACCAAGTTAGCATATATGCATTTTGGGGAAAAGACCCAAGGACCAGCAGTTGTGCGCATTTGTTTCCTCGGCTTGAGTTCGCACTTTTACAGATAGAGCTCCACCTACAGCTCCCAAAAAACGATCCGTGGCACCAGTCTTGCATATTCAATTTCTATACTAGAGCAAGGCGAAACAGTCATCAATCGACCTAAAAACTGTAGAATCATCACAATGACTCTTACAGTAAGCTGCTAAATAAAGGTAAATTAATAATGTTGCATAGTTCCTTTTTAAAAGACAACTGTTTAACCCGAATTTACAGTCTGATGTCTTGGATTTGTTTTAATTCGAAAGGCTCTAGGAATATCCTTTGGGTGGATGTCATATTGTCATTGTTACCACACTCTAAAAAGTCATTCGGCTGCCTCTTAAATATCACAATAACAAAAGATGCACTACATCAATAAAATTGAGTAACGTCATGCAAAGTATTTTTTCGATAGATGTACTTAAGTAATCTTGTTAAAATCCATAAAAAATAAAAAAAATATTTCAAGCAAGGAATGATATGTGATTACAAACATTTGGTCATCCAATACCTTGCAGTCAAATTGACATCAAATGCCAAAGGCTTTTTTTTTTTTAGAGTAAGATTGTTCATGAATATCAAGTAGAGTGACTTCATGGTCTCTTCTACACATTTTCATCTGGTTTGAGTCTAGTCAACTTTTTTCAGTGTAATATTGTTGCACCAATAAAATGGAGTAATCCTATTGTTAGACTTTTTACAGTGCACCATGAAATACACTGTAAAATGTCAAGCATAGGTATTACTCAATTTTTTTGGTGCAACAATATTACCCTGAAAGACATTTGATGTCAATTTGACTGCAAGATATTGGATGTCCCAGAATGCCACAGTCCTGACCACATATTATTCCTTGCTTAACATATTTTTTTGAAAAATGTTTAAAGGCTATACATGTTACAGTCATTGTGCTGCTTGCAGTTGTATCAAGGTATCAATGTACTGTATGTATATGCAGGGTGCGATTTATGAAAAAATCAGAGGGGGGATGATTCTGAAACGGCATTGCGTTGGTGACGTAATTACTAGACACTAAAATGCCCCCCCCCCCCCCCAAAAAAAAAAAAAAATCAGCTATTAGTAGCCTATCTGGGTTACAGCGCAGTGTCTGACGCCTCCTGAAGTCTACTGCAGTTCCTGTGACTGCTGCGTGTCGAGCGCAACATTTTTCACAAAACTTAGAAACTCTCGTTCAGACCTAACTCTCCTGCTGCTTACTGTGTGTTAAATAGTTAAATAAAGTGCTGCAGATTACATTGTTTAATGTTGCCGACAATAGCCAAATTACTTTGATATCTCAGAGATGTGTTGACCCAAGTCATTCGTTGAATCCGACGGTATGCGCGGTATAGGGCGCTGGAGACTGTAACCTAAACAATTTGGTTTTTGCAAATGTGAGGAAAGCCAGGGCATTGAGCATAAAAATAGCCAATGCAAATAGGGCCAGCTAGGCATTCCTTGGGCATTGTTGAAGCATTTCGCCTAGATTATGCCATTTCTTGGTCATTTTCCACTACTGGCTGAATGACCTAAAAAAAATTGTCATCCCCCGCGATTCAGAAGGATATTTTGCCTGATACGTTGACAATACACGCATTTCATATCAAACTTAAATTATGCCTATGACAGTTCGTTTTCCTTTGCACAAAGTTGTTCAAGCAATGTGATAACATCACAAAGTTTCCTTTCGCTTTCCAAGCTTTAGTCTTTCCAGTGAGAAAAAAACACCTGCGCATAGGCTGAAGTTCGCGGCAAAGTTCGCCAGTTGTCACGCACGCAATTCAGGACACAGGACGCATTTTTTACATTTTATAATTCGCTTGTTTATGCGCGCTAGATGTTCTTTGGTCACATCACATGGCTTGCATACTGTCATGCGATATCAAGGGGGGATAAATGTTATCCCCACCGGAGATAAAATTATTCAAGCAGAGGGAGGGATACCAAAACCAGAAGTGGGGATTTCTGAGCCATCCCCCCTTACAAATCGCACCCTGTGTATATGAATATTGTGATTTCACAAACCATCAAAGAGATGACTATCCCTAACATCATAGTCCAGATTGCAGACAGAATAGAGACTCTTACTTTGGAATGTCATCCATTCACATCACTTGTCTTCATTGAGTCATATTCCATATCATTATTTCACGCTATCCACCAGAATTCATAATAAACTAACCTCACAAGATCAGTTTATTTGTAGCTTCCCTTTCAAGTGAAGGGAGACACAAGTGCACAACTGAAGTGAGCACAGACTGCCCAACTTGGTGTGACACCTGACCATGAGCAGTCAACTTCACATTGAGCTCAAGAGAAAGTAATATTATAATTCCAAATTCTACTTCATATTTTGAGAACAGACATCTCAATTATCCTAACCATACCCTGAGAATCAACAAATGACTGTATCCGAAGACTGAATTTGGCATACATTTTCAATCTTGCCTACATTTGAGAAGCCACATTGAACAGACAAAAAGATAAATTAATATTTCAAATTGATATTTAGGCTACCCATAATGCTTGGAGGCAACTCACAAACAACTCTGTCATAGAAGTGTGACTGCAAGTGACCAATTAAAAACTACCATTTGACATTAATTTTATTTACTTAATTTAGTGCATGTGATATAAGTTTAAAAAAAAAATGCATAGCCAAGTGTGATGTCGGCAAATTACTTTGTAATTATGACAGCATTACACATTAAGTTCTGTTTTGTTACACTGTTCTTACTTGTGCTTACCCAGTACTTCACGGGCTGTAAAATAAAGCGTGCAAACCCAAGTACTCAGTAATTTATCCCTTGATACTTTTTTGTTACACCATTACTACCTAATACTTACCCAGTACTTCACGGGCTGTTAATTAAAGCGTTACCATGCATCTTTTGTTATTGTGATATTTAAGAGGCAGCCGAATGACTTTTTAGAGTGTACTTTGAAACGTCAGTGAAAGTGGGTCATCCTTGGCTTATCCAATGGGTCATTAAAACGAGGCAAATTAAGTTCAAATAAACAAAAACATAGTTTACTGATCACAAAACCAAGCCCTTCCATTTCTTGTCTTGTCATGTCCCGCCAAGTCTTGTGGATATTCTGGGAAGAGGAATGGTCTCAAATCAATTCTGTATATTGTCCAATTTTGTGAAATGTCAAGAGATGGATAAAACATGTATTACGTATTGGAAAATGGGAGCCATTTGATGTTTTTGATGAAATCCATATGTATTTTTCGTTCAAAATATTCCTTAAAATTCATTTTCCCTTAATGTTTTCATTATGTGATCCAGGAAAAGTATTAGTAGATGATTTTCTTGTGTGTTTTTTGTTTGTTTAGCCAAATTTACCAGGGGTGTCAATAATTATTGTGGGTGCTGTAGCTGTGTCTTGATATATCTTCAGAAGACACTGCTATACAGGCTGTACAATGTTGTATTATAGTTCTATTCTAGCTTCTCTAGTGACAAGCTTTGACAATTTACTGTTTACAATTTTGAGATATACTGTAAGTGATCAAGATACAGTTTCAAAAGATGTTTTTTATTCCGCTTTCTGGTCAACATTAACATGGCCTCAAATAATAATTTTCCTCACTGTCCAAACATGTTCTTTTGCTGCATTCCTTTGAAAAAACAGACATTAAAAATAGTAAACAGACACTCTACCATTGAGCTACGACATAATTTATGTTAACTAAAAAAAAGCATGTTACATGTTATGTATGTTATATGTTATATGTTATACAGTATATGTATGTACTGTATGTTATGTATAACTCACGTAATTTAAGTCTACAGCATTGTAACCTAGCTGCAGTGACTGTAACAGACACAGTAACTTTTGGTAACTTTGGGTTTACTCTTGAAATCAACGTAAGTCACTTTCTTTTAACGTTTTAAAACAAAAATTGTTGACATTAAAAATTTCAAAACGTTTGTCAGTTCAAATAGTAAGCTTAGTTTGCATTGCCAGTGAGTACTAGCCTGGCAGGCCATCTCTGTACAGAAAATTCTCTGTACTTGAGTTTGAAAGGGCTGGATTGGGTAGAGGGCGGGCGCAGCCGTTGTCTGTCAAGTCGCCTATGCACGCGATTAGCCTAGAAATCTAGACGCCCCTGTAATAGTCTGTGTTTTACTCCAAGGGAATGGAAACAAGCTTCTGGTTTAGCCTGGTAACATGGCCTGTTTATTTCACTCCAATACATAACGTGCACAAACTCATTCTGCCCACTCTACTTGTTCACTCCCATCATTCTGTGCGTCTTATCCCATAACCCCCTGTGTCATTAAAGGTGAGGTCCCCCAATAGATGAACACCACACCCCCAGCTAGCCTAGTGTTAGCTCGCTAACTTAGTAACATAATTATTGTCATTGCCTGATCTAATATTAAGTTCATCTGCAACAAAAACGAACAGCAACAACTTACTCCATTAAGCTTGAAATGATGATAACCAGTTGGGGAATATCAGGGATGCATCAAAAAAACTCTCAATAACTCCATAAAACGATAGCGACTCAGTTTATTAGTACCATTCCACACATTTTGAATTTGCTTCAGTCTAACAAAAAAACGGAGATCTCTGCAACTCTCTTTCGTCACTTGTCCCTTACCCCTCAGGACGATTTGATTGGTCTGATACAAGTTAGATCGGGACGCCTTCTTCTCTGCCGAGCCTGGCTAGACTCCTGTAGTGGCCAAATGAATTTGCTGCCGCTAGGGGGGTCTAGATTTTAGTGAGTACATATTTGACCTCAAAATAGCATTTTAAAATTGTGACTGGGGGAAGTTGGTGGGTTGGTAGTCAAGTGCGCTCCTGTGTACCCTGTGCTGTTTTTTATTATGTTTAATATGTGAGCCATCACTTTTATGCAGTAGGTAATGTAGAACACTTTTGACATGTCAAGAATTATTACAAGTGAATACTTAAAACTTCATACATGGCAGATTTTCTAAGCTGTCTATGGGTATTTTGATCATAGAATTAGCTGTAAAATGCCCACAGAAGTTGCTCATGTTGGGCCTCTCAAAGAACCCGCCTGGGGACGTGTCTAGAACGCTTCTGGTGAAAGGTCAATTCCATTCTGCAAGGTTAGCTAGCTGTAGGCGTACTATTGCTTGTAGGGCCACTTAACTTCATGCGATTGAATTTTTATTTTGTCAAATATCACCGTTTCGTTTGTTTTTCTTGTTTTACTGAACTGTAACCTTAAATTTGGTTGTGGTTCTGTTGGTGGCTTGTGGTTACTGATAGAATTTACTGTGCATTAACTGTGCATTCACTCCAAATCCTTTCTTGTTTCTGTTCTGTCTCTCTTTTCTCCTGCATTAACATAGGCTACGTATCGTATACAAATATAATCGATAATGTTATTTGTCGGGGGATGGCAGGTGCACAGATACAAATGGCAACATTTTGGTAAAAATGTGAAGGTGAGCTTGTTCACTCTGTCTCTCATCTGACTGCTGCTAGTCCCACCGTCTCCCCCCACCCCTGTGAGAATTACGAATGTTATTGAAATGCAACTGTTATATATTATATAATCCTAAACTGTACTTTACTGGATCAGAAGTGTGCCTGTCATTGACCTATAAGAATTTTACCTGGCTTGCGTTGGGTCTGGTCCTGTTGATGAGTCATAAAGTATTGGTATTTACTGTAGGCTACTATAATAGTAGGGTATGTATTTCTTTACTTTCAGTTTCAGATATGTTTGGTCAAATGATGTGAACCTGAAGGACACAAATGCATTACAATAATCTAATCAATAGATGTAAAGATGTTATTTTATGTGTAGCCTTTTACTTTATCTAAGAATAAAATTCTACAACAGAAGCCTAATCACAAAAAATCTCTGTATATCATATAGTACAGAAATGTATGGCTATATTACAAAGTTGCATCCCTTGCACCCAGGATTCCATCAGCACCCTCCCCCAATGGAAACTTTCAAGACACCCCAAAGTTTAGAGCATGCTAACCATTCATTCTATAAAGAGCCTATCATAATGTGATTCTGCCTTTTACGTCAGTGGTCATTGCCGCATTTCAAGGCTCGAAATTTTCAACATCACTTCAGCTCACTCCATGCTAACCTCGACCTGGTTGGGGGTGTATGCCCATGTGTATGATGTTGCTGGCCTGTGGGCTTACTATTGTAGGGGTACATTTCTGTTATGTTGGTGTGTGACTTTTACGATTCATCTCACTGGCAGAGGTGTGTGAGTGTGTCTGTGTGTCAGAAGGATGGGTAATGTAGTAGCAGAGAGGATTCAAGCGGAGCGGTCAGTATTCCATGATCTTTGGTGGTAGTAGTAACAGGTTCACGTGAGCGTGTGCCGATGTGGCTCTTTGCTGTAACATATAGTCAGATATGTGGCTCTTGGTCTCCGACTGGTTGGCCACCCCTGGACTAGACTGATGAACTGCCTGTTGTCAAATCACGGATTGTGGACTTTTTCATTTACCATCCGAATGCTATTCAATCCAGGATGAGGATAAATCGACCTTTAAAGGAAAATACCGGAGTGAATTCAAGCATAGCCCTGTTGAGAGCTTGCTAAATGCGCTAGTTAGCGAGTGGAACAAAATAATTTGGTACAGCACAGACTGAACGCAGAAGCGAACAGGCACTTTACACTGAATCAATGGGACCTGACTATTGGAAACCGAAAGTAAGATCTGAGGTTACATTGACTCAATGTAAAGTGTTTTGAGTTTGCGTTAGGTCTATACTGTTCGAAATTCTTTCATTTCATGCTAAATATATTGCTGTTAGAAGGCTCGTGCAGCAGGACTATGCTTAAACTTACTCCGGTATTTTCCTTTAATAGGTTATTGAAAATATTTTTAATGCGAGATTAGAAGCAGGAATACCCTGTATTCTAATCACGGCCAGTTTTTGCATGTTTAAATTAATTGTATTTAATTTTATCTATTAATTTTATCTTTATCGATAATTCAATTAAAAGATTTGTTTGAATTTCAATTATTTAAGCGAGACAGAATGCAACAGTTTAACAAGCATGCAGGCTGTCTAGGTCGCCGATAGGACATATTGGCTACTGGAAAACTCTCAAGGGATCATGAAATATTCGCAAAGATGGGGGAGGCAAAATGTTCCCTCTCCCTTCAGTTCTTTGTAGCCTGAACTGTACGCATGGCATATTTTTGTTCAGGTGCTAGGCATGGTAGGCCTATCTACCCAAATCCTTAAATAATTCGTAGGTTTATAGCCTTGTACATTGCGTTATATAGGCCCATTTCATCAAATGCCCGACTAACCGGTCTAGAGAAACCAAGGGGGGTAAAACATTATAGGCTAGCAAACTTGTACAAGTCATTCAGAGTTAAGTGAGATGCAAGTAAACTATTGCTTTTCACAAGGACAAAATAAATTGGCATGCATGGACGTCGTTAGGTCCATTTTGGGGGGCTCAAGCCCCCCTAAATTTCCCCAAGCCCCCTAACGCTGGGCAGATTATTTTCATTGTATGTAAATTACATCCAATCTGAGCGGTTATATTACTCGCGGAGTTAACGTCAAATACGCGATCCCCAGACACCATCGGATTCAGTAGGCTCCAAGCTTTCCAATGGTACTAGTCACTAATTGTAATTAGCTAACTATGTAACTATGATAAACGGTCCATGAGAAAGTCCACTTTAAGTACATGTGAAATTTCTCAGTAAATTCTCCAGCTCTGCCTGCATCCACTGAGAGCATTTTTTTTCTTGTTGTAACTGATGACGAACTATGCCTCAAATTGAGCAGGAAAAATAGTCTTAAATCTGAAGTTTGGTAGGCTATAGTCTGATCAAGCAAATTTCTAGGCAACATATTCTCCAAAAGACTGAACTATGAAATATACATTAGCCTGTAGTCTATGCCAGATTAGTTTTTCCTACATGCATTGATGGACATTTATTTGCTATAGCCTAGCATATATTGTAGTAGCTTTGTATGCTCATTTTGCAGAATAAATGTTTGAGAAACTTTCATATTTGACTGTATCATCAGAAGTCCCTAGGATTTGAACTAAGCTAGTTGTTACTAGGGATGCAACGGTTATTGAATTTTACGGTTACCGAACGATACGCCCTCTACGGTTCAATAAACTTTCGTAAACCGCAATATTTCGGTTTATTAATAAAATGTGAATCTATTGAAGCTCCCTGAAATTTGCTTCTGCAGCCAGCATTCACGAGCGCTACATGCTGAGCTCTAGAACCCTCAACCAATCAGCGTGATTTTATGCTAGTTAGCTCCGCCTAAATGTGAGAAAAACTTTTCAGTCACTGCACGGTAGACGGAGAGAGATGAGCTAAAAGCTCCACTCGGGATGTAGGCAACGTTAAGCCAGAAGAATTGCTGCTGTGGTAGATTTTGTGCAAACTGATGACCGTTTACACAAACAAAGCACTTAATAATGTAAAATGCGTCTAATAGCCTACGACACATGCTACTAAACCGGTTGTCAGAAAATAGCGCTTCCCACTCGTCTAAATTCGCCTAGTAGGCTACCGCAAGTATAGCCAAAGTCCTTAAGTGTCTCTGGTATAGCCTACCTAGCCTAATATAAAATATTATTCAAGGATGTCTAGGGGCTGTAATGCTTAGTTTATCTTGCGATGAGTTCGATCAAATGTCGAGTAAGACGGTGAGACTGGTCTTGGATCAAAAAAACGTCCTCTGTTTTCTCCCCAGGCTCAGCTATTGTAACATTAACATAAATGCAAGCTTCTTTGCAGCACGGTGTTGTAAAGACACTGATAGTAGACTCAGAAATTAATTTCTGAAGTTTGGGATGTCATGCAATGCAATGTCACGCAGACTGTTTCTAGGGATAAAAGGCCTCATTCTGTTGCTTTGGCTACCAGCAGCACTTGAAATCAATGACATGTCTGACAATAAATTTCCTATAGTGAAACTATGTCCTAATTTGGAAATGAGCAAACAATAAAATAGGACTAGGCCACTGGAGGATATTTACTAGTTTAGGACATTTCATAACATTTCAAGAATATTAACAATACCCCTCTAGCAGCCTATCTAGGCAATTTCTGAAAGAAATCAAATGAAAATTGCAGATAGACTGATATATAGGCTGACGGTTGATAAGGAATATAGCCATTAAAACAACAATTTTATAACCCCTTTTTGTTGGAAAATACCGAAACCGTACCGTCACCGTGGCTCCTAAAACCGTGATACATACCGAACCGTGGGCACACTGTACCGTTGCATCCCTAGTTGTTACCATTGTTGTATCTTGCTCAGTGCATTAGACTGAAATAAATATGCAGCTATATTTAGAATAGAAGAGCCTAGTTCATTTACACCAGTCATTGATGGAGATATTTGCAAACATCTCTCTTCACAAACCAGTCTGATGAATTGATTTAGACTAATTTTGTTAATAAAAATAGCCTAAGATATGAGATATTCTGATAAATGTCCTTCAAGTAATAAATAGTTGGCAATATACACACATACACTGTATAATATAATTTATTTATTAAAAATTTTCGGCGCGCACTGTGCGCATCTATACATTACCCCTCTGGGGCTAAGCCCCCTTGACTAAGGATCCTAGTGACGTCCATGCCTCTGACCACAACTATTTCAAAATAAAAGTCCTCAGTGGCGGGATGGTAAGTTAGCATGCTAGTTAGCATAGTTAGCATGCTAATTAGCATTTTTTGTTTTTGATGCTATTCAACTCAGCTAGGTCTTGTGATCATCATGCTAGCATTATTAGCATGTTAGCTTAACTAGCATGCTAATTAGCATTTTTGGTTTTTCATGCAATTCAACTCAGCCAAGTCTTCTGATCATCATGCTAACATTATTAAGCATGCTAGCTAGCATGGTTAGCATGCTATTTAGCATTTTTGTTTTTTTGATGTTATTCAACTCAGCTAAGTCCTCTGATCATAATGCTAGCATTATTAGCATTCTAACTAGCATGGTCAACATGCTAATTAGCATTTTTGTTTTTTGATGCTATTCAACTAAGATAAGTCTTGTGATCATCATGGTAGCATATTTAACATGCTAGTCAGCACTTAGAATTCTACTTAACATATATGATAATTTATGCTAGTCAACTTAACTGTCATGTGGTTCAAACTTCTCAACTAATTAACTGTTCAACCATTCCAACTGTCACTTATCCAATTATGCCTCCAGTCATCTAAATGTGTTGCGATCATATTTACTGAATTGATTTGCAACAAAATCAAATAAAAACAGCAACTGCATTTTCAATGCACTCGTAATTTCTCTGAAATTACATTCTCTAGTTATTATTATTCTTCAACTATGTAATTCAGCTCTAACGACTCAACTTCATTCAAATTATGTCTCGAAGGTCATACTCTGAAGTTAATTGCAATGTCTTTTCTACTCTGTAACTTTTATACTTTTGCAACTATGATGATTTTAAACTTTTTAAAATGTTCCCATAGACTTAACTTTAGCAGCCTAGCAACAACATAGCAACTACTTCAAATATCCTAGCAACTGCCTAGCAACCACATAGCAACCACTTCCACACTTGCAACCACCATGGCAACTGATTTGATTTACCTAGCAACCATCCTAGCAACCACTTCACCTACCCTAGCAACAGCCTATCAATCATCTTAGGTACCTAACAACAGCTTAGCAACCACTTCCACAGACTACAATCCTCTCATTTAAGACTACAGATTTAGTTCAACTTCCGGATGTCATCAACAATGCGTCCTTCCAGCCGGTTCCTCTCTACAACTGTTTCAAATTAAAAGTCCTCATAATAATTTGATGGAAAATTATTTTTCTATTCAACTGTTCAACCATGTCAACTGTGAACTGTCATCAACCATGGGTACATATCAATATGCTTCCTCGGGCTCGGTCCTCTGTCCTCCGTACTTGTGCCCCGGAAATTGTTCGAGGCTCGACGTCATCGAGGATGTCTCAATTCTCTAATTGCTGCGAGAAGGAGAGAGGAACGAGGACGGAGGAGAGAGGAGAAAGGTCCGATAAGCGAAGAAGCACAGGTGTATCCTTTGCGGAGAAAACGCGGAAGCGCGAACAGCGGGAACGTGCGTTCATTGGCTTGATTCGAGAGTCTAAAAAGTTTAAATGCCCTCCCATTCTGTCACCTCAACATCCAATTAAAAAAAACGAGTTTGCTATTTGCGAAAAGGGAGTTCAAATGACTGTTTGGGGCAAGGAAAAAGCGTATTAGAAATAATAAAAAAAAACATCTTCAACTTCAGCAAGAAAGTTGATTGTTTAGTCGAGTTTATTATGATGTGCATTGTCCGTGGTTATAAGACAAAAGTAAACTGATGCAAAACAGATCGTGGTTTAATTGTCTTGGTTTAATTACATTGCATTATGATGAATAAAATTGTTTGGTGGTTGTTATAGCCTATATTCGATGAAGATAGCATTTATTTTGGTCAGTGGTTTCAGAGATGTCATCTGTAATGGACGTCTCATACTAGTGATGCATGAATCAGGAGGACATCTCATTTCTTATATCTGTCTGCCCTCGATTCCTCCATCCTCCGATCGTTCCTTCCTCGTTTCCTTCACGGGAGGAGGGGCTAGGTCGGAGGAAAGGTTGGAAGTGAGGAAAGGAGGTCGGAGGAATTATGTATTGAGATGTACCCTATGACTCCTGTCAACTGTTTCCTCTGGCCACAACTATTTCAAAATAAAAGTTCTCAGGGGGGGGGGGGGGGTTAGTTAACATGCTAGTTAGCATAGTTAGCATGCTAATTAGCATTTTTGTTTTTTGATGCTAGTCAACTCAGCTAAGTCTTGTGATCATCATGCTAACATTATTAACATGTTAGCTTAGCTAGCATGCTAGTTAGCATTTTTGGTTTTCGATGCAATTCAACTCAGCTAAGTCTTCTGATCATCATGCTAACATTATTAGCATGCTAGTTAGCATGGTTAGCATGCTAATTAGCATTTTTGTTTTTTGATGCTATTCAACTCAGCTAAGTCCTCTGATCATCATGCTAGCATTATTAGCATTCTAGCTAGCATGGTCAGCATGCTAATTAGCATTTTTGTTTTTTTATGCTATTCAACTAAGATAACTCTTGTGATCATCATGGTAGCATATTTAACATGCTAGTCAGCACTTAGAATTCTACTTAACATATATGATAATTTATGCTAGTCAACTTAACTGTCATGTGGTTCAAACTTCTCAACTAATTAACTGTTCAACCATTCCAACTGTCACTTATCCAATTATGCCTCCAGTCATCTAAATGTGTTGCAATCATATTTACTGAAATGATTTGCAACAAAATCAACTAAAAACAGCAACTGCATTTTCAATGCACTCGTAATTTCTCTGAAATTACATTCTCTAGTTATTATTATTCTTTAACGCAACTAATTCAGCTCTAACCGCTCAACGTAGAAACTTCAGTCAAACTGCGTTGCGAAGGTCTTACTGTTTACTCGTTTGCTTTGTAACTTTCAACTTTGTAACTTTTATACTTTTAAAACCATGACTATTTTAAACTTTTAAAACTTTCCCCATTGACTTAACATTGAGCTGTTTAGAGTGAGGCTAGAGCATACCTGGGCAAACTAAGGCCCGGGGCCAGATGCGGCCCGCGGAGCTATTTAATGCGGCCCACGGAGCCTTTCCAAAATAAAATAATTTCTCATTTAGTCATGGTGACTTAGGTTATAGGCCTTATTTATCAAATGTGTTGTATGATCATGAAAAGCAAATTCCACCCTTTTAAACCTGCATATTAACATGTCCTCTGAAGAAAGTGAGGCTACAGGCTTGAGACTTGCCAATTTATCGACATCAGTTAACTGTTAACACCTGGCCCGTTAGTCAAAATCTGAAAGCCAATGTGGCCCCTTGGCCAAAATAATTGCCCACCCCTGGGCTAGAGTGAGTGATGTCATAATGGGGCCTTAGCCAATCATCTTTGGGATATGCAAATTTTCACCTGGTGATAACCAATCAGTGGCAACCTGCTTCAACCCATACAGTCTATGGCTTCAACTGTCATTTTTTAAATTATAGGGCATTTAAACTACTCAACTATGACTCCTGTCAACTGTTTCCTCTGGCCACAACTATTTCAAAATAAAAGTCCTCAGTGGCGGGATGGCTAGTTAGCATGGCTGTGATCATCATGCTAGCATTATTAGCATGTTAGCTTAGTTAACATGCTATTCAACTCAGTTAAGTGTTGTGGTCATCATGCTAGTACTATTAGCATGCTAGCTAGCGTGGCTAACATGCTAATTAGCATTTTTAGTTTTTGATGCTATTCAACTCAGCTAAGTCCTGTGATCATCATGCTAGCATTTTTAGCATGTTAGCTAGCATGATTAACATGCTAGTTAGCATTTTTGTTTTTTGATGCTATTCAACTCAGCTATGTCTTCTGATTATCATGCTAACATTATTAGCATTCTAGCTAACATGGTTAGCATGCTAATCAGCATTTTGTTTTTTGATGCTATTCAACTAAGCTAAGTCTTGTTATCATGCTAGTCAACTTAACTGTCATGTGGTTCAAACTTCTCATCTAATTAACTGTTCAACCATTTAAACTGTCAGTTATCCAATTATGCCTCCAGTCATCTAAAAAATCCACTAAAAACAGCAACTGCATTTTCAATGCACTCGTAATTTCTCTGAAATTACATTCTCTAGTTTTTCCTTCAGCTTTTCTTCTGCACTTCATTCAGCTAGAACTGCTTAACGTAGAAACTTCATTCAAACTGCATTTTGTAGATCTCACTGAGGACTGGTGTGCTTTGTAACTTTCAACTTTGTAACTTTTATACTTTTAAAACTATGACTTATAAACTATTTTTAAACTTCCCCCATTGACTTAACATTGAGCTGATTAGAGTGAGCTAGAGTGGGTGATGTCACAAAGCGGCTTTATGGCAAGTTCACACTACACGATTTTAGAGCCGATTCTGAGGTTGCAGGGTCGATTAGAAATCACAGGTGGTCGTGGGGAAACTCGGCAGTGGATCTGCGAGTCCAAGTCGTCATGTGTGAACAACTCTCCGACACGATTTAGGGCAGTCGCGGGCTCGACGCAAGTTGTCGGGGGACATCTAGCATGTTAGATATTTGGAGAAGTCGCAAGCGATTTTCCAGGCAACAGCCAATCAAGAAACATGACTCACGTTGTCATCTTTAAAATTTCCAAACTCCAAAACCATATCTGAAGTTGCACTTTGAAAACAGCTGTCATGTGAAGTTTACTTGCGAAAACGGATACAATTGGCCATCCAGATAACCTCGTCAATAATTCTAAAATATTTTTGCGGCAATAACAAAAACTAAACAGTAGCTACAGACAACATGAGATCAGTGGCAAACTAACAAGTGGCAGTCATGCCTGTAGCCTATAGTCAGAAACATTTTAACCGTAAACTGGCTCTGCAGTTTGTATGCTAACGTTAACATTATGGTGTTGATTATACGAACGTTGACACAACCAGTGCACCCTAGGCTGGCTCTGTCTGGGCCAGGTCTTGTAGTATGAACACAGAGGTCGCAGATCAGCATCGCGCCCGACCATGAGACTCCCGATACTAAAACTGCTAGTCGTTAAATGTGAACACTCGAGAGCTCACAGACGTGTCTTGTTTTGTCGTGTCGTGGCTAAAATCGTGTAGTGTGAACTTGGCTTTAGTCAATCATCTTAGGGATATGCAAATCTTCAACTGGTGATAACCAATTAGTGGTCAGATGATATGGCCAGGTGCTGTAATCAGCTCTATATTCACCTTATTCAGCGGGTAAACATGGGCGCTGCCATGACGATTGTCATTCAACATCCGGTCTAGCAACGCATTGACTTAGCGTTGTGATATTTGGTGTTTTAACGGTCTAATATAAGTGGTCTTACTATGAAGTTGTGCTCACAATATTCATCAATAAAGTTAGAACAGTTCGTCGCCAGATAAAAAATTATGTTTTCAGCAGTAAAAACTGTGTTTCTACGGCTACAATAAGGAGTTTTGTGACCGTGGTATTTCATGAAAATTACGTTGATTTGAATGAGAGGCAGCGTCTAACGGAAGTTCCAAGACAATCGGAGGGCAAACGCGGAAGAAAAAAAGACAAAAAGGGGCGGGGCTGCATAAGGTGAATACAGCTTGAGACTTTTGTCCATAGAGCTCCTGTGGATGATGTCATAAATGACTAGAAACAGTGAACGTAGCCATTTTGGCAGCAATCATTGGCAGTAATCGCATCGGTAGATCGGTAGATGTCAAGGTGTAGGAGGGATGGTAGATAACTGTCGTGCAATAAAAACTGAAGAAATATCCGCACACCTCGTCTGACAAAATGTTTGCACTTGGAGTAATAGAAATTGTTTGCAACGACTTCAGTGTGCGGATTCTTCACTTTTTATTGAGCTAGGCTACTTCCATCCTGCATGTCAACAGATGAGCTGTGCTCACTCCTTTTTTTTTTTTACATTTTTAGATAACTGTTGTACACCAGGTTACAAAAAGGTGAGGGAAGAAAAAAATATAAGGTTTATCATAGAGGAGAGAAAGGGTGATCAGCGCGATTAAAAGAGCCAGGAGCAGTCAGAACCAGTCAGAAAGATGGGACCCCCTTGCCATTGAATTTCGCAGTGGTCCCTCATATCAACTGGGCGAAGGAAAAAGATGCTCCAAAAAGATTTTGGTCAGTTTAATTTTACAGAACTAGCACCGTTTCTATAGCTAACGAAACTGTGATGTCCTTTTTAAAAACTCAACAAGTGTGGCTCTCACGTAGCTTAGCAAGTTAGCAAGCGTGTAGCAAGCTAATGGTAAACAAACCCTGGTTGGATATGGAATTACTTCTATTTATTTTGTAGGGAGAAAGATTGATAACCTGTTGAGTCCAGTGGGTCGCTAACATTTAATCTGAGCAATTTATTAGTATAAATATTCTGCCCCTGCTCGTTGTATGTGTGTGGCTGGCTACTACAAGCTAGGCAGATAGATAACAGGTTTCCCAAGAAAAGCAGCAGGATGCCCAAAATTCTCTTCAAAGGCTTTACTTAAGTCACACTGTAAAACTGCAAGCAGACATACAAAAATATATCTTAGTACCATTCCTTTTCTCAGTGCATTTGCCTGACGCAGCATATTAAATGTTTATAAATGGATTGGTTAGCTTACGGCTAACTTCTAAGGAGAAATCAAAGGAAAGCTAACGCTTAGCGTATGCAAACGAAATCAAAAGCTACAGGTGTAATTGTAGTCATTAACTCATGTTTACGTCAGATTAAGTCTTAGTACTAACTCATACAGCAGTTAAACATAAAAATTCTTACAGGCATATGTCTTCCTAGCCATAAGATAAAGAGCAGGAAAATCGTGACTGCACAGTTTCTTCATACATTCAGAACTGCCTACGGTAACACCAGAGACACTTCTATAGAAGGACTTTGGTAACACTTGAGGCTGAAAATACGCTACTATGTCAAATTGTGGCCACTAGAGGTCCCTGTTTAACCAAAGTTAACAACAACATCACAATAAAGCCAAATTTCACTGAAATTAAAATGACATGTATAGCCGCTCGTAGCAACTCGCTGGCGCCGGTCGTCAAGTTTACTGCCAAAATGGCGGCTGACAACCAAAAGTCACGTGACGTCCGGAGCTCTATCAGAGAAATTCTAATAAGGGGAGAATTTTCACTCTCGGAACACTTCCGGTGTGGTATTGCACCTAGGGGCGCTCGCGGGCGAGTCCAAAATGGCTTGGGTTCAATGGAGCTGCACCACAAATTCCTAAATTTCTTTTAATATAATTTTTTGTCTTAAAAATGCAATACTGTTTACGATACAGGGGGCAGAGATTGTATAAATAATCGTGGAACAAAATTTTTAGGTGCTTTCGTTCGCTATAACATCGACATGCAGTCTCCTCATTCCTCCTCATTTCTCCCTCACCTGCCCTCACTCACTGGCCAGTTAGCATAATGCTAGCGAGGCACAGGCAAAACAGGCTCACGTTGTGAAAAACTGAGAGGGTGTGGATGTTTGTTAATTCACTTTTTATGGCTAATCTATGTCCAACTTGCAAAAAATAAATTCAAATCTAACGGTTCCCGACGTCTAATGGGTATAAACAGTACATTTAGCCATGTAGCTCCATAGGGCCCCATGTATTTTGGACTCGCCCGCGATCGCCCCCTAGGTGAACTGCAGCCAAAAACCGGTACAATGGGGGTGAATAGAGAGTGGTGGGGCTCTCCGTAAACGGGCTCTGGACCCGTTTCAAGCTCTAGTCTGAAGTCACAATGCAACTCCACTGTAATGATCCACTGAGAATCTGCAATGTACTGTGCGTCGTTGTGAAAATAAAGAACACCAAGACAGGTTAACTTCAGTAGTCTGTGTTTCATTTAGGTATTAATTTCATAGAGTTACAGAATGAAAAGCGAACATGAAATGTATAAATATATATATATATATATATATATATATATATATATATATATATATATATATATATATAATCTATATGTAAAAATTAGGGCTGGGCAACGTTAACGCGTTAACGGTGCGTTAACTATTGAGGTCAGTATCGCCCGACAATTTTGTTAACGCTTAACGCAGCAGGTTTTTTTAAAATATATATATATATTTTAATATATATATTTATTTATTTTCTCTTTTTGATATGAAACAGGATAACAAACAGGGTTCGAGTTAGGTGGGAGCCAGTGGGAGCTGAGCTCCCATAGAGAGAGGTCTGGCTCCCATGAAAGCAGCAAACTCAAACATCTGTGGGGGCTCTGACAATACAATAGTATAATATTTTACTGACAAATAAAGTTATCATAAGCGGGGATCAAACCGAGCTATGGGAGGTGGAACCTTTTTATGGAGTTGCGAGCGCGCTAAGTGCTTGTTACAGGGGTGTTTTTGATCATCTTTTCTTTTTGTGTTATTGCCTTATTGGCATGCTGTTATTATGTTCTCTGATGATAAAGGGGCACGGTATGCTTGCGCAGTTGCAATGTATAGGTTGTAAACACAAATCAATGTCTTAATTGATTGTAAACCATGATTTGGTTGTGACCGATAGTTACCGTGCGTAACAGTCGGGGTTTGCCTCTGACGCGAGAGGATCTAATGATGGTATGTTATATTGCCTAGTTTGTGGGCCTTGCCCCTGATTATTTTCAGTTTGATCAGTGTTTTGTTTGTTTAGTTTGTTTGTTAATTTGTTATGTTATGCACCCCGCCGGTGGCATAATATAAAATAAAAGAAAGACGTCTGCATTATTCCGTTTCCATGCCTTGATTCTACCACCCGCCGGACACACTCCGTTACAATGCCACTGAAAATGTGGCCGCTTGCTTGTTTCGGTTTCAGCCTACTTCAATAAAGCCAAACATAGGCCTACTGTAGCTCCAGATAGTAAGATAATGCGCGGCTCTCCCCAGGTCAACCTCTCTCCTAGATATTGCTTTAACCAGGCTATTCCGATCATGCTGCGCATGATGTAAACTTTATTGAGGATTTCGCGCAAGTAGCATATTCACCGAAATTAATAAGTGCCAGTTCACCGTTATGCATAACATTCAGCCAGAGGTCCGGGAGAGAGAGATAGAGAGACATTGTCAACTTCTCACATTGTAAGGTCAGTGCTTGCTTCCCATTACATTCAAAAGTCCGCAAAGCCTTTACCGAACTCATGCGCAGTTGCGCAGACTGGAGAACGAAAAAAAAAAAAAAAAAAAACATCCCATACACCGCCCCCCCCCCCCCCCGCAATTAATTCATGGGCTCCCACGAAGATGGAATCATAACTCGAACCCTGATAACAAATGACCTGCCAGTGGTTTTATATTTGATGTCATTAGAGTGTTTCAGTTGAATTTTACATTTTCTAATATATGCAACGTTCATTTATTTACATTTTTAAATAAAACTTTGCGTTTGAAACAGCTTTTGAATTCATTTTTGGATTTGATATACCATTTTTGGGTTTCGCGCGCTATGCGATTAATCACGATTAATCACAGAAAGTCATTGAGTTAATGCGATTAAGAATTTTTATGTTTGCCCAGCCCTAGTAAAAATGTAAATAAATATATATAAATAGTTTAAATATATATGTAAAACTTATTTATAAAAACCCTTTATAAAATCTTTATGAATATAACCTATTTATAAAAATAGACAACTATATATACAACCCGTGTGTGTGTGTATGTAATATCAATATTATACAATGTACACAACAGAGCATCATGTGCCTTTTCATGAGTAGGTGGCATGTGGTACGGGCTGGAGGGAGGCTTTTTTTTATCTCTTTTTTTATTTGTGGATGGCTGCTGTGTGAAATGACCGGCCACAAGCTCTGGCAACGCAACATTGTAGAAAAATTGTTGCGCAGCTGGCAGAAGAGTGCCTTCCCACAGCTCTGCGTCAGGTGTCACACGCACGATCGCAAAACTCTTCATCGTCCAGACAACAAAGTCACAGAATTTGGCCCCAGTGACAAACATCTGTGTTTGGATCTGTTTGTAGTATGGGTGGTGGTTCTTCAGCTCCAGATTTCCCTCTTTCAACTGCAGACAGAAGTCTGTGTCTGCGCATGCCTGCAGAATGGTGTTGTCTCTGTGTTTGTAGGGACACTTGATTTCTACACACCCATCCCCACAACATGTACAGTTCACCACTGCATCTGGTGTCGCACCCAGCTCAGGGAATGACGGGTTGATGACAAAACCACTGTCTTGTGAGGTCATGTCCCTGTGGCGCAGCTCTGTATGCCTGATGTATGACACCCTTGCTGTGGCCTCCTGTTCTCTCCCCCACTTAATGGCCTCTGGAACATTTTCCCCCTGCCTGTTCTTCTGTGGGTAGCAGATGCTCTTCACTGTTGACTTTGCTGGTGAGGTTATGGATGTCGCCACAACTCTGGATATTAGAGGCGGTTATTCTCCCTGCCCTTGCCCTGTACCAGAGGTCAGATTTTGATTGCTGCCTTGTGCTCTTCTCTAGTGAACTTGCTTCTGCCTCTGTCACTGAGACAAGATGTTTGAGGCCCTTGCAATGTTGAATCAAGCCTGGCAAATCACACCCATCCATCTCTGTGTTGCGCAGACTCAGCAGTGACTTGGGCAGAATGCAGGGTGATACAGGGTCAGCATACTGGGGGCGTACTCTTTTATCACAGAACACATCACACCCTTGTTCTGGTGCACTGCAGCTAAAAAAGGTGTTATGTCCTCAAATGTTTTGAGACGGAGTGGTGGACGGCCTGAGCGAGTGCGGGGCAGGGGGGGTGTGGTGCTGTCTCCACTCAGGGACTTTTCAAGCCTTTTTTACGGGCTGAGCTAGTGGTAAAGTCAATGGCATGACCCGGCACTCCCTGCACTTTAGTGACATTGGGGGGTATCACCCAATACGCACCCACATCCGTCGGTGTAACAAATCCCCGCATCCGAACTGTGGCATCAATTTTAAAGAGTAGAGCCGACACATGTGAGCACTTCTCTGCCACACCAGCCATGCACGTACAGTGCGCACTCTCCACCTCCCCAGATGCCACCAGGATCACCCATGGCTGTAGGGGCTTCTGGCTGAGGCGCATCGAGTGATTCACCTAGGACAATTGAAACAGAGAAATACACATTGAGCTACATGAGGCCAGTAGGCTCTGTTACGATTAGGCTACGATTTAATGTGCATTTTAATACATCAAAGAGGGTGGAGGTAAAAGGGAGAAACTGATTGGGGAGAAATGTTTTTAAAAAATGTTTTTACAAATATTAAAATATGTATACATCAAAGAGGGTGGAGGTACAAGGGAGAAACTGATTGGAGAATTTTTTTTTTTTTTTTTTTTTTTTAAGTTTTCAAAAATATTAAAATATTAAATCATATTATTTTAAAGTGAAATCAAAAGATTTGGCGACCCCCCCCTCCTGCAGTACCTCCGCGACCCTAGGGGTCCCAACCCCCCTGTTGAAGACCTCTGATCTAGGGGACACAAAACCAAGAGGGTGGAGTCGGGCAGCAGATACAACGTGTTGTTGCCATATCCGGGATACCTACTTCTAGCCACAGACCTGTACAGGTTAAGTGCTTCTAGCATACAGTCGCAGTAGATAATATATTACAAATAAGGGGATGAGGACCAGGATGACTATACACCAACTCGCTCCGAAACGTTTGAATAAAACACAGCGAAGCGAAGTTACATACCTTTGCTCGGACAACGGTCCTCTGTCCCACTTGAACAATCTCCAGGTCGTGGACATACCCATCCATAAAAAAGTTTGGCCTTGTTGGATAGACTTCATGTTTGTAAACACATCGTTTGTGTAGGCACTGACGCGGAGCACCATATAATTATAAATAAAGGCATGTTCAAAATTTGGTAGTTTTGAATCATCTGACAGCCAGTCTTTATGCTCATATGGATCTAGTCCTCCAATCAATTTAATCTTTTCCTCATACCTCGTCCTTGCCGTACTATTTAACTTTAATTTGTAGGGTATGTTGGTGTGCTCACTAGCTCTGTACATGTTGTCATAGTAAGTATGTAAGAATTAATAATATTAAATTCACTAACCGCTACGTTATCTGCAATGACTTGCTCGCGCCAGTAGAGGGCAAGATGGCGCTGCCGATGGCGTTGCCATGGTTGCCACCTATTTGATGACGTATCTTGGCAATCTCTATTATACTGATTAGCCAGGTGTTTCTGGCCACCTGGAGCAAATGACCCTTTCTCAGGCTATAGACTTCAGTCTCTTTAAACTACAAATCCTGTTCAACTTCCAGTTGTCATCAACTTTGACCCCCGCCAACTGTTTCCTCTGTCCACAACTGTTTCAAAATAAAAGTCCTCACTATAATAACTGATTTTCAATGATTTTACTATTTAAACTACTCAACTATTTAACTGTTCAGCCATTATAACTGTCAGTGGTCATCAACCATAACCCCTGTCAACTATTCCTCTGTCCACAACTATTTTAAAATAAAAGTCTTCAGTGGCGGGGTGGCTAATTAGCATGTTAGCTAGCATGGTTAACATGTTAATTAGCATTTTTATTTTTTGATGCTATTCAACTCAGGAAAGTCTTGTGGTCATCATGTTAGCATTATTAGCATGCTAGCTAGTATAGTTAGCATGCTAATTAACATTTTTACTAATTGATGGTATTCAACTCAGTTAAGTCTTGTGGTCATCATGTTAACATTATTACCATGCTAGGTAAGGTGATTAGCATGCTAATTAGCATTTTTGTTTTTTGAGGCCATTCAACTCAGCTAAGTCTTGTGGTCATCATATTAACATTATTAGCATGCTAGCTAGCATAGTTAACATGCTAATTAGCTTTTTGTTTTTTTGATGTCATTCAACTCAGTCAACTCAGTTAAGTCTTGTTGTCATCATGTTAACATTATTAGCATGTTAGCTAACATACTTAGCATGCTAATTAACATTTTTGGTTTTTGATGCTATTCAACTCAGTTAAGTCTTGTGGTCATCATGTTAACATTATTACCATGCTAGGTAAGGTGATTAGCATGCTAATTAGCATTTATGCTGTTTTGATGCTGATGCAACTGCAGTTTGCATTTTCATGCACTTGTAATTTCTCTGAAATTACATTGTCTAGTTAGAACAATGATATTGCTTTTGGGTCAAAAGATCCACAGCAAAATGCTCCTATCCAGTTATCCACTACATCGAAAAATTAGTTCCCGAACGTTCAAAATACCACATAAAATGTTACTAACTAATTTGCTAGGATACTTGTTTTGGAACATCATAGGATAGCACTGCCCACTCGGTGAGTAGCATATTTTATTCAGTTATTTTTTTTTTCAAATATTTTTTTTTTATGGTTGATTTAAGAAATAATACCAAATGTATGTGGCAAGCCACGCTGAAGCAGACAGGGAGGGATTAGAAATGAGCCAAATGGCAGAGATGGGACCAACCATGAAAATTTTGGTGTTAGCCATTCTATTTCATCCTAGACACCTGAGAAAAGGGGTTAAAAGTGCTAAAAACCAAACTTTACCTTTAAATGTAATGTTTCATGTCTTCAGCAGATAAACAAATAGTTCCAAAAGGAATTCAACTCCAAAGGCATTTTTTAGAACACAGGCCATCTCCTTTTACTTCGACTTCTAGTTACAATGAATGTCTATCTGCAGCAGAATACGAGATGTGTCAAAGTCAAAGTGAACTTTATTGTCAATCAGCCATCGAACAGCACCAGGGACGTTTCAAAGTACTTGGTGGGCCCCAAGCAAACAGGACATGGGGGGTCCCTAATCCCACCATATACACCTACAGAAAACACATCATCATCTTCAAGCATCTTTTAAAGTTATTTGTGTTGAACTCACAGATGTCTAACTCCAGCCTAAATGTATATTGTATTGAAATACACAAGACAAAACGGCTAAATTGAGTCAATTATGGAGGCCCCAGGCAATTGCCAAGTTTGCCTGCCCTGAACAGGACAATACACAGAAGACTGAAATTGCGTTTTCACTTCAATTATGCATGCACCAAGCTAAAATACACATATAACTAAAGACTGGACATGGTACATTCCCAGACAAAAAGTGCAGATAAATTCCAGTAAAAGACTTCCAAGACTGTCAAGGTTTCAAAAGTCCAGTCAGTTCAATTGAGTGCAAAAGTACTGAGAAATGCGTCACCCTATTCAAGTGTACAATGAGTTAAGGTTGCTTAATTTACTGCAATCAGTCTCTGAACATGTAAATCCATCCATCGTCCAGCAGGACCACATCGGAGCTTGAACAATCCTGCAGTCTGGACCTCATGACTGATTGCAGAGTCCAATCATCCAGTTGCTCGCTGAGCCTCTCTCCTTCATGAGAAAGATTTAAAGTTTAAAAAGTCCATCAGTGCAATAACTCAGGATATTACTTACTTACTTAGGCCCATCGCTCCCTATGGAGCATAGGCCATCCACAATTTTTCTCCATCCAACTCTGGATATTGTTATGACCCAACTCCTCTCCCCGGCTTGTTTACCCCCAAAATTGTGTGTGTGGAGAAAAGTACGGTGCAACAATTGAATTGAGTGTGTGTGTGAAGCTAGTTACGTTGGCATCAGGCAGTTCCCCTGAGAGGTTAGGCTTAAGGCCCATTCATACTCAGCGTAAAGTACGGATACGGATACGTTGTGGAGTGTTTCACACGTACTTTACGTGAATTTCGTCCGGAGTTTGACACGAAAATGGGGAGCTTACGATTACGGACGAAACGGATGAAATTCATTAGGAATAATGGGGAGGGGGCGGGGTTTAGCACTTGCAAACATAAAATACGTACGGAGGTATGAAGAGACAGAATTTCAGACGTAAGGACACACGTTGAGTATGAATGGGCCTTTACCTGGCAGACGCTGGCTAGGCTCTAGGGCCGCTGCTTTCGTTGGAAAGTAGGGTTGGGACTTTGGAGGAATTATGGTAAAACTTTACTTGACAGGTGAGTACATAACACATTCATAGCAGCTTTCATAAAAGGCTCACAAAGCATTCATGACTGTTTAATAAGACATGACTCCACCTTCATACGCAACCCTTCATAAATGTGAAAGTTAGAATGCCAATAACCTATCAAAATAAAAGTCCAGTGGTCTCAAAGCAGCACTGCCATTTATGTTTGTCACTTGATCATGTCACATCTGAATATTTCATGAATATCTTATGAAGTCTACTTTAAATGTCACTTTATGAATACTTCGCAACCTGTATAGTAATCACTTATCTGAGTTTAACACTGAGAGATAGGTTTAAAGTACTTTGAGATGACCTCGGAACATTTGGACATTACCCTTATAATATATATTATTATAATATATATATCCTTATAAAATATCATAATCACCCCAAGGTGAGATATTTTTTTATTAAACATTTAAATTAGATGTTTGCTCATGATCTGATACTGCATTTGTCCATTACTCGGATTTGACTTGATCAGGTAATAGGTTTAAATCAAGGACTCCAATGCCTCTTTGAGACCATTGGACAGGAGCATTTATTTATTTATTTATTTATTCATTCATTTATTTTTTAAATCTGTTACCTGATAAGTAATATCAGATACATCAGGGTCCACAAATACTGGTCAGCTCTAGGCTGGCGAATGCCAAACTAAAAATCACAAGTGATATTTAGTCTGGATACCTACCTATTGCATTTCTCGTTGCGGAAGCATCGTTTACGATTGTCCAGAGCCGTTTATTGGGCGCTACGAATGTCTATCATAGCGTCTGTACATACCTCGGAGCCAATACCAGAGCCACCACGTGACGTAAAATGCAATCGAGGGCCGTACAAATCCCTTTTTGCTCTGCGATTGGATACCGAAAGCAGGTGAGAAAAACGGCCATGGTCACCATGCACTTTGCAGAGTGAAATGAAATAAGCACGCAAAGGAGCATGGGAACTCCCAGGCTTGGTCAGCTCTATGTTTACCTCTCAGTGTTAAACTCAGATAAGTGATTATGAATACTTCGCAAACTGTATAGTAAAGTGACATTCACTTAGACTTCATAAGATATTCAGATGTGACATGATCAGGTGACAAACATAAATGGCAGTGCTGCTTTGAGACCATTGGACTTTTATTTTGATAGGTTATCGACATTCTATTTTTCATATTTATGAAGGGTTGGGTATGATGGTGGAGTCATGTCTTATTAAACAGTTATGAATGCTTTGTGAGCATTTTATGAAAGCTGCTATGAATGTGTTATGTACTCACCCGTCAAGTAAAGTGTTACCGGAATTATCATATTCGACTATTCATAAAGTTATCAAACAAATAATCGATTATTTGATAATTATGCATGACGTCACGTGTATTTTAACGCAGTTCCTTACATGTTTTTTTTTTGTCCATAATATCACCCCGACATGTGGACATAGGCTATTAAGACCAAAGACAACAGGATAGTTATTTCTAAAAAATAAATTTATTAATTTATTGGTAAGAAAATATGCCATTATATTAGGCTATGTTTACAGAACATCATGAAATCCGACAGATTTGAACGCTGATTGCAACGCATCACTCTTGACGAGATAGGCTAACAGACCTATGAAAAATCGGCAAAAAAAAAAACTAAAAAAAACGGATACGTAAAGTAGGCCCTAGCCTATAATAATACATTTCAGAAATAATGAATGATAGTGACAGTAGCTTAAAACAGATAAACACTGTCTATGGCTTTTTACATCCATCCCTTAAACTGAAGGATAGGCGAGCCATATTGATGCCGGTAGACAATTGCAGACGGCCTACAGAAGAAGAGCCTATGAACAAAACAGCTCATTAAAACTGGACGCAAATAGCCAGAATAACAAACACGGATTGCCAATAATATCATTGAACAGTAGAGTAAACCTTTGACTAAACTGACTGATGTGGCAATTTTATTTCGAGATGTAGCCAGCTTGCTTCAACAAACGTAACATTATGCTATTAAACTGCCAGCATACATTACCCATCACAGGCCCATCTATGCATTCTTGTTCAGAAAAATCAACATATCTACATGTTCTGGAGTAAGGCGTGTGCGCAATCGATTTACTGTCAGTCCAGCAGCTGAAAAAACTCTTTCAGAGGGGACGGAGGTAGCGGGTATACATAGATTGCACTGTGCCAATTTAGCCAATCTTGGGTATCTCTCAGCGTTGCTTTTCCACCAGTCTGTGGGATTTGTATCCAGGGCAGGTGGGTGGTCTTTGAGGTAGCTGTCCAATTCTGCATCTTCATCATTTGGGCGAGCAGTGTAATCCTCACCCAAAAGCGTAGCTATTGCACTTGCTGTCACGCTTCTCCGCGGCAATGATCCGCTGTCAGTCGCACGCTGTTCAACAACAGCGCTGGTGGCAATGTCCAGCAATGTATTTTTCAAAGCAAACCTCTGTGAAGGATTGAGAAATCCCAGATGTTTGTGGCGAGGGTCTAAAAGCATAGCAATCATCGCTGGTGACGTTGAGGGGATGTTGTCCGAATCGATCTGCAGAAATACACAAAAGGTTATTAGAACATTGCAGTGGGCCATTCACTAATGCACAAATATGTTAGATAGTGTTTACGATTAGGGAATAATTAAATGGGCCTACCTTCATTCGTTTGGCTAGTTGAGACCGCACTTTGGACTTGAACGCTTCTATCTTGGGGTGGTCTTCTCCACTCTTGAGATGGGTATTTATCAGGCTGAAGGTGATTGGGTATGTGCTGGAGATTGAGACCTCCGTCTCTCCAGACAATACGGTTGTAGCACACTTAAGTGCTTTCAACACTGGTAAGGAGTCTTCCATGAGCTGCCAGTGCTCGTCTTTCATTTCGAGAGTTCTGGCATCTTAGTAGGGTCATAAACCTCACTTCCGTGACCATCTTCTGGCTAATATGTTTTGACAACTGATTTGGCTTCTATACACCATTTATGAAAAATTTAGCCCCCATGTCCCTCGCAAAAATGTCGGCATTTTTTTCTAGAGGGCCGAATCCAAAATGGCTGCACGCGTCATCTTGAAAAAGTATTAAAGTAGTATTATTTCTACCAGAGCACCTACAGTTATGTATGAGTACATTATTTGTGGTAAATAGACCCTTAGAATTGTGATTCTGACATTATTTTGAGATTTCAACATCATCTTGGCCCTGAAATCCAAGATAGCCGCCATATGCTAATAAACAGAGTAGAAAAAGTAAGGAAACTTGATTTTGGCCCATTATATCTCCTCTTTAGTAAGACCAGTCTATAAAGTGTTACATACCATTTTCATCGTTGATCTGTCCCCTTTACAATGAGGTGTAGCTTGCAAGGATCGGGCAATCATTGGAATGAGCAACACAGCCAAACATGTGAGCAGTGCCAACCAAAAATGTGCCAAAATGGCCTGATATACTGTTCTGTTGGTATAGCCTTTGCTTGGAGCATTGGAGATTGTACTCTCGCACAAAACTGAGGACAAGAATAAAAAAACATGTTGGCCATGCACTTTACACTCAGTGTCAGGGCTCTCAGTAGTGTGTGGAAGATCCATAATGTTCCTCACAGTCTGTAGTGAGAGCTGGTTTTGGTACAGTTTAGTTGAGCAAATCTTGTAAGTGTCTGGCAGGAAACCTACGGTTCCTTAGTGCAGCAAAAGTGAGAAACTGGTCTTCTTGAGGTGTGGTCTACACCACTCTATATGCTGGGACACCAACCTCGGGTTGACCTATTGCACAGGCCCTATCCTGAAGGAATAAACATGGCATCTTTCCACCAGTGTTGCTGCTTAGAGAAACCACAAACCCAACATTTGCAGAACCCATGCTCAGGTGCTAATTTAGGCACACCACTGACTGGCAGTCACCTGGCAGCATTGAAGCTCAAAACAAGATGACTAGCAGCAGAACACCATTAGTGGCCATTTTGGCACATTTTTGGTTGGCACTACTCACACATTTGGCTGTGTTGCTCATTCCATGGTTACCCGATGCTTACAAGCTATACCTCATTGTAAAGGCGACGAAGCAACGATGAAAATGATATAAAACACTTTACTGATTGGTTTGATTAAAGGGGAGATATAATATGCTAAAGTCAAGTTTCCTTAGTTTTTGTGCTTGGTCTGTATAATTTTTCTTTCAACCAAAGCACCTAGAATGATGCATGAAGACTCTTTCTGGGGGCATCCGCGGAGTCAGGGAGTTGGACTGGGGACCAAAGGGTGGCCGGTTCGACTCCCAGCCGGTGCAAAGAGGAGGGTGGGGGAGCGCCTCCCCATGTCCGGCACCCACGGATGCGATGCCCTTGAGCAAGGCACCTAACCCCCAAACTGCTCCCCGGGCACTGTACTAACGGCTGCCCACTGCTCCGTGTGTGGGTGCACGCACCCTTCCCAACAACTGTATGTGTCTGTATGCATGTATGTGTTTACCCCCCGGATGGGTCAAATGCAGAGAAAGAATTTCCTTCCCGAAAGACAAAATAAAGTACCCTTACTCTTACTCTGAGGCAAATTGAGCATTCCGTCTGTGGCTGATTGACATGGGATGGTGCTTCAGGGAAGGATGGCGTAACGTACTAGATATGCCTAGTAGTTGGCACGGAGGCAGTGTTGGCATAAACTATCTTCAAAATGGATGAGTGATTATTTCTTTTTCATGTTCTTCCAATTCACTGAACCAGCTTAAGCCATGGTGCTACTCTTTTGATCAGCATAAATGACTTGTCTTGTGAACTTGAATAGTTCCTGTTGGTAGGACGAATAGATAGGGAGTCAGTATTGCTGATGCTGTGATATGCTTTCTTGGCTGGGAGGGCCAACAGTTCAGTTTTGGAGAGGTTTTGTTGGAGATGGTTATCTTTCATCCATAAAGAAAAGGATATAGCTAGGTATCATTTGCATAGCAGTGGAAGGAGAAGCCATGCGAGTGTATGACTGGGCCTCATGATGTTGCATACAAGGCAAAGAGGAGGGGCCCCAGAACCAAGCCTTGGGGTACTCTTGTGTTGAGGTGGTGTGTTTGCCCTAGCCATGACATGTTGAATGATCGATCGTCCAGTTAGATAGGATAGGATTCAAATCAGGAGTGTACTTTGCCATCAATTCCCATGCTTCTGAATTTGTTAAGAAGAATGCCCTAGTCACATTCTTTCCCAGATGGTGGCCATCTTGGTTTATGGGGACTGAATGATGTCTTAATGTCATAATCCTTATGCTCAGTTTGCATCAAAAAATGTCTCCCTGGGTCATTCTTGGTGTTTTGGTTGAAAAGTAAATTTATATTATCAGATGGCGGCCATCTTGGATTTCAGGGCCAAGATGATGTTGAAATCTCAAAATGATGTCGGAATCACAATTCTAAGGTTCTATTTACCACAAATAATGTATTCATACATAATTGTAGTTGCTCTGGTAGAAATAATACTTCTTTAATACTTTTTCAAGATGACACGTGCAGCCATTTTGGATTCGGCCCTCTAGAAAAAAATGCCGACATTTTTGCGAGGGACATGGGGGCTAATTTTTTTAGAAATGGTCTATAGAAGCCAAAACAGTTGTCAAAACATATTAGCCAGAAAATGGTCACGGAAGTGAGGTTTATGACCCTACTATCTTGGATTTTAGTCACTGTGCGGTCAGAGAGCACTGCAGTGATGGCCCACCGTTGTTCCATTAACCTCTCAAACATGTCACAGACTGAATTCCAGCGAGTTTTGCAGGACTGTATCAGGCGGTGCTTAGGCAGTTGTAGTTGGCTTTGCTTCGCATCCAATGCGTTGGTAGCGGTTGTGCTGTGATGAAAATGTTTCACTAGCCTCCCAGCTGCTGCTATGACCCTATGCAAGTCTAGAGAAAAGCCATCATTAATGGCCAACTGTAATGTATGCGCAAAGCATGGCAGTGACTGCCAGTCGACACGAGACGGGTCATTTGCTGCAACGATGTTCCGGGCATTATCGTGCACACAAGCAACGACTCTGCCACTTAGCCCCCAGTCATCCACGGATTTTTTTAACTTTTCAGCCAGATTGTCGGCAGTATGTCTCTCTGAAAAACTTTCAGTGAGAAGGACTGCCGATTTCACCTGCCAGTCTTCCTTGATGTAGTGACATGTTAATGTGATGTAGCTTTCAGTAGTTAGGGCAGTCCAGCAGTCAGTTGTTAAAGCGACGTTGACAGTAGCTAGCTTCTCTCTCAACTCTGCTTTCTTCTCTGTATATTTTTGCTCCAAGCGGTTGGTTAATGTTTTTCTGCATGGTATATGATACCCTGGCTCCAAATATCCCAATAATTCTCGGAAACCCTGGCCGTCAGCCACACTTAAAGGCAACATGTCTTTGACAATCATGTTCACTATTCGTTTAGTGATTTCGTTGGCTCGTTTGCTATCGCATGTCCTCCTAGCTAGTGTAGCCTGGATGGTTTGCTGCTGGGGACCTTCGGTAGAGTTTGTTTCAGAGTTAACATTCGGATGTACATTTTTTAAATGATACATCAGGGGAGATGTACTGCTGTGGTAAGCAAATAAAGCATCGCAGTAATTGCATTGCGCCTTCTCGTCTTTCATTGAAAAGTGGTCCCACACTTGACTTCTCCTAGCACGCTTCATCTCTGCTTGTTTGGTTTGGTGTGACTGACGCGGCGCGCAAGATACCGGAAGAGGTAGCTGTTCTCGCAATGCGCGCGCCTAGAGCGATTATTTGTTAAACTTGGATTTTTATTCGAACAATTCTTAACAAACAAATAATCGATAATCGATTTTTCATTAACAACCCTATTGGAAAGTCCAAGCGTTTATCCTGTCCTCCCTTACCGAGGGCGCAAAGTTTTGTGAAACTAGTGCATTGCCCGTGTAAACACGTTTTCCCAGATATGTGATGTCCATTTAGGCCTACATGTATGCAGGTGAATCAGAGACTGTGACATAGCCTATATCCAGTGCAGTAACGTTAGCCTGCATGGAGACATTTTTGGCCCATAGTGAGAGTTGAAGTTGCAAATGGCTTGTTTAACAAACAAACCTGTCGCTAGGTATCCACTTAGGCAAAAGCATGATTTGAACTGCATGTTGAAAGACGTGCTTCTACTTCTTACCAATGTGGGTTTGCGTGTGTTTGCATGATGTTGTGAGATCGACAGTCATCTTGCTGGGTCATCGTAAATTCTTGAACTGTTAAACACTGCCTGGGTCATCGTAATTTTGTTTCCCTGTTCACCGTCAGAGCGGTAGGCTATAGACAACACACTGCCGCGAGACCAGGAGGGTGAAAGGGGGAGTGGTTTTAAGTTTAGAGCGGCAGAAGGCAAAAGTGCTTTATTTAAAGATATCTTTAGTATTTTTTATCCAATCATCACGAAATTTGGCACTGCACTCACTCGTGCCATTACCAAGATGCGTACCAAATCTGAGGTCAGTCGGACGAACGGTTCGAGAGTTATGCGTGGAACACACAGAATGACAGTGACACACAGACAGACGTTCCTTGAATTATTAGATAGACAGATGGTGAAGTGCATTAAAAGTCGTTAGTGTGGCGTTAACCTTGTACATGGTGTGGAAGTGGTCCTGCCTTTGGCGACGTACCAAAACAAACAAAAAGAGCCGGCTAGCCAAACAGAAAAACAAAGCAAAGAAATCCCCATCGCTCAGTCCAATATTCTCCTTGGATAATCCCCCGATGGATCCATCCAGGCCACTGCTATGAACCAAAACGGCAAAAACTTCACCGCACCTTTTCCTCAGTCAAAAGCCAACGAGGCTCTCAAAACGCCATCTTCTCACTGATCTCCAGGTGCGCTCATCATGCAACAATTGACCCTTCGCTAAGCCCCGCCCCCCTTAGTTACTGTTGTCAGGCCTGACAAACTAACCAAAAACGTAACTTGCGTCCATAGGAATGAATGCAAAACATAGCCTCAAACAATGGCTCTTCAGAGATAAACCGCAAGTGATTAACAAATTCTAATAGCATGTAATGATTGATAAAAAGGTCTACTTTGAGCAGCTTACAGCAGTTTAAATGGAAATTTATTGAATTCATATAATAACAGACCTGACGTTACTGTCACCATATAACACCACAGTAAAATCAACCAGCACAAAACTCCATCAAGGCATCTTAAAACGAAGACCAATGAACTTTAAAATTATGGACTATTTATCCTTCCTCCTAATACTGCCGTAAGTAAACAGTTTAACTGTGCCAAAACAGATAAAATATCCTGTAATTGTCTGCAAATATTACGCTAGCCAACATGCTAAAAACGGCTAACGTTGCAGGAGGCAGATGGAGGCAGGCTTTAGACACATTTTGCTATCGCTAAATGTCCGTGACAAAATCTAACAAACTAAGTTAAGTTGTTTTGAGCTATGTGATTGATTAGTTAGAGTTAAACTGTTGGTGTGCCTTTGTAGTGCTGGATTACAGATGAGAAATCTTTGGATATACGGTGCTGAAACTCGCTAGCATGTTAGCAGCAGCAAACTTTTTAAACTATTGTAAAGCTTATCTGGCCACTATGTTTTCCACTTGGTCTATCACAGACATCACTTATTCAACCAAGGACGTAGCTACGATGTCTTTTGGGGTAAAGGAAAGGCTAAAGAGCATTTTCCCTGTCAAGTTTGAACGACGCGTGCTGCATTTTTTGCCGACGCCATAGGCATAACATTGTAGAATATTGCCGCTACTCAAATGTTTGACAGGCCAGGGCTCTTTAGTTACCGTTGCTATATGTAGGATTGGTCAGTTGCCGTTGTTGGGAGGGGCTTAGCGAAGGGTCAATTAACAGTGATAGCCCCACCTCTCAGGGACCTGCCAGTCACCAACAACGTATCAAAAGAAACGAAACTATATCAGTAAATGTATCAGTGTGTGTAAATGTATGCTTTCGTAACAATACACAGATATGACTACCAAATGGAAAACGCATACTTCCAGTGTTGGAATAACGGTCTGGCCTTTGCCAAACTTGCCGGGGAGTCCATGATATTCAGGTGCCTCAGTTGGACATTGGCAGCGATATGGAGCCCCAGCCCGGCCCGGCCCATCCAGTCTTCATAATTCTCAGGCCCGGTCCGGCCCAAAGCCCGAATGATCTTTTAATTTTTCCAAACCTCCCATACCATCCTCTAGGCCAGGGGTCGGCAACCCAAAATGTTCAAAGAGCCATATTGGCCCAAAAAAACAAATACCATACCTGTCTGGAGCCGCAAAAATCTAAAAGCCTTATATAAGGCAACATAGACTGTCAATACATAAGCTGTATGTCTACTATTAAAATGACTAAGTAGGCTACAAATACAAAATTAACATTCATGATTAAATATTTTTTTTTCCCTTTATTTTCCCTGCAGCGCATCCTTGAGAGAATTATGCACCACGTGACTACTGATGTACTATCGCTGCTTCAAGTTTAGCCTAACTTCCATTACAATATTAATGTATTGAGTTTTGTTGCACTGGTTTTACGTCTCCAGAACAAAAAATTGCATCGCTTGACTAATAGAACTCACTGTTCAATAACAATCAACAGAGCGCAAAAAACAGCAGCCTGTCGTTAAAACGCAGCTTGCAATTATAAAAATAAAACGGCTGCCTTTTGAAAAGGTAAGTCAAATGCCAAGTTAAGTAGCCTAAGTCAGTGCAAATGAGAGAGAGAGAAAAAAAAAATAATCTCTCCCTTACTCAGCGTCAATAATTACAATCGCAAAGTAGAAACGCAGCTTGCAATTAAAAAGCAGCTGGCTTAAAAATTCATCAGTCAGTCGAAATTAACAAAATTAAAATAGGCTAAGACAGATAAACTTCGATTTCTGTGCATTATCCTCCTCTCATAAGTTCGCAAATGCCACAAAGTCTGTGCAACTGTCAAACGCAGCAGCATCCTTCTCTCCCCCCCTCAGCTACAGACACGTAGGCTACATCATCGGACCTTGCACTTTGCAAATAATCACTGTTGAGTGTGTGATCGTGATGGCCGTGTTTGAACTCTCTCAGGGATGAGAAGTGGGAGAGCGTGTCTCGCTCTATCCCTGACTGTCAGCTTGCGCTCGAATGATAAAACGGCTTCCAGCATTTGAAGCGCAAATTTTTTAAATATCAAATAAAATGAAATATATTTACAACTACATACATTCTTACAGCATAATGTTTGTGTCATGTTTACCCCCTAAGAAACCGTATTTAAAAAAAAAAAAAAAATTCACACATTTTTGCAAAACCTCCATTGAGCAACTAAGGGGGTGGGGTGCTAAAGAGCCGACCCCTGCTCTAGGCTGTCAATGGTGCTGACATTAAAATTGTTCATGGCTGAATAGGCAAACACAAGATGGGGTGGGATCGGGAAATGACCTTGGGTCGGAATCGAATGGTCTGACGCTTGAGCCACGGCGCCCCCAGAATATGAGCCTTTCAATTTGCGTGATGGAGGTGACGATAAATGGACAAACCTTTATTTTAGAGTAGTTTTTGCTGAGAAGTGTAAATATTACTACATTCATACCAAACAGGACACCTCAGTAAACACAGAGAAAGACTTGATTTTAAATGTAAATGTAAAAAAGTTGGTTTACAGTAAGAAACACCAAAATGCTTTACAGTAAGAGTATGAATTTAAAATAAAATAAATAAATAAAATAAATGTTGAGAAGTGCCTGTGAGGTAGCCTGACATAGCCCGCCCATAATACGAATGTTCATACGTATCATGGTCTGGGCACGGTCCTCTGGGGCGTGTTTACATCGGTAGAGAGTCTACCGGCCAATAAGCGAAGCTGATTAGACGAGCTGTCCAATCGTTTCAAACCAGAAGTGAATGCCCTCCCCCACAGTATAATCGTATCAGGTTAAAGAACCTCCAGACCATGAATACGAATGAACAGCAGTATTATGGTCGGGCTATGTCAGGCTACCTGTGAGGCAGATCTTAAGGAGTGCTTTTTGGGTGTAGCCTATGTGTAACGGATGCCAGCTGGCTCGGCTAGCTTGGCGGCAGCATGTGTAAATCCTCACAACCCAATTCCTTGGGCTCTTCTAACGGCTGAGTGGGGTTTTGGCTCAGTGGTAAGAGTACCCGACTCCCATGCCAGGAGTTTATAGCTCGTGGCGTGGCGCGTCAGAGACCCGTGTGCGGTGCAGACCGCCACCGGCTACACATGGACATAGCATATCCATGACATACAATGGTGCTAGCCCATTTAAGGATTTAAAAATAGTCAGTGCCACTTTGTACAGTATTTCAATTGATAAAAAGCGTTTGTCCAATCCTTGACCGCATTTTCAAAAAAAGTACAGTTAACATATCACAGTTCTTTTTGGCGTAAAATGTAATCGAGGGCCGTACAAATCCCTTTTTGTTCTGTGACTGGATACTGAAAGCAGGCGAGAAAATCGGCCATGGTCACCATGCTGCTTTGCAGAGTGAAATGAAATAAGCATGCAAAGGAGCATGGGAACTCCCAGGCTAAGGGAACCCCGCATTTGTCACCGTTAGCTGCCATGTTGCAGGAAATTGGATCATTCTCCTAGCTATCTACATCACTTAGCAATGTGAAACAGCAGGTCTACGGGTTGTTTCACACCGGATAATTCCTTTAAAGATGCAGGCTTGCTAGCATGAACAGAAAATCCCATAGGAGCATAACACATTTATACTAGCTGGCTACCATTATCCATAGTACAGTATTAATCAGCTTATCGGCCAGTATAATTTTTGATTAATAAAAGATAACTAAGAGTTGCCCATTGAGTTATAGTATCAATGGATTCATTTGTAGCCTAGTGTGTGTGTGTGTGTGTGTGTGTGTGTGTTTGAGATGGGGGTAGTCTTAGGGTGGGGCTTGGGTGTTTGGAGTAGGAAAAACTTACTTAGACATCATCATTTCACACTGAGTCTACATTGGCTAATGCTAATGCTAATATTGGCTTTGTATTTTTTCAACGAGTTGTGTCCTGATTCAAGGCTTCATTCCTGCTGAAATTGACATTTTATTAGTGAACTACTCTTTCAGAGTTAAAGAATAGTTCCTGTGAAAGTTTTTTAAGGTACTTATGTATGTGTTACACAAATATTTCCAGACTTAAATGAAGATCCATTTGAAAGGTCATCTCATTCTGATCGCTTTTTTTTTAGTATTTTCTTCTCTTTAAAACTTTATAAAAGCCACGAAACAATATTTTATGGTAGATATTGCACATATTATATGAGGACAGTCTATGTACATCACATCCAAAAAGATTTAATGACAAAATAAGTCATAATGTCCAAGCTATGTAACATTATAATAATATTAGGTTGTGTTTGGCAGCCATCTTGGATTTTCACTATAAAAAGGACCTAAATGGACTTTTTGGGCACCCCTTCTGAAATTATGAGATACATCCTAAAGAGTATGTATACCAATTTTGGTGCTTCTATCCACCGCGTAACGATTTGGCCCTTTTTTGTTGATAACTTCCCCTACTATTGGTAACTATACAATTTACACATTTACACAATTTACGCCTTTATACAAACATTCCACACTCATCTGGCTTACTTGCCCTTAGGTGGTTTCTTAACACCAGACCAGTAGACACTCCACCGACTGATTTTCTGGTTGACATGTCTGAAATTGTTTTGACTAAGAATTATTTCCTTTATGGAATGGAATTCTTCCTTCAGACACATGGAACAGCGATGGGTGCAACATTTGCACCTGACTATGCAAACTTATTCATGGGTTGGTTTGAACATCAATATGTACATAACAACAATCCCTTTTCATCTTCCATTGTGTTCTGGAAAAGATTCATTGATGATGTGTTTCTAATTTGGAAAGGCCCTCTTGTGGACCTCCAAAATTTTGTAAAATATCTGAACAGCTGTGTTGAATCAATTGAATTTAATATTGAATATGATCATCATCAGGTAAACTTCCTAGACACAAAGGTAATGTGTAATGGGGTGGACATTTACACAAGCCTTTTTACAAAGCCCACTGACAGAAACAGTCTTCTACACTACTCAAGTCACCATCCAAATCCCCTCAAACAAGGTCTGCCTTACAGCCAGTTCCTTAGAGTACGGCACATCTGCAAAAGAGACGAAGACTTTCAGGTAGAGGCCCACAAACTCTTTCAAAAATTCCTTGAAAGAGGATATCCTAGAAAGACTTTGGATGAGGCGTTTGCACGAGTCAATGAGCATAATAGAAATGACCTTCTGTACAATACTACTACAAAAAAGCAGAAAACCTTTTCCTGTGTTTTTAATACCACCTATTCACCACTTGGCCACGCTATTTGTGATGTGGTTAAAAAACATTGGCATATTCTGTCAGCTGATGACATTGGGAAAGACATTTTTAATACACTGCCACTCTTTTCCTACTCCAGGGCAAAAAACATCCGGGATTGTCTTATTCATGCAGACACTTATAGAGGGCCCAGCCGTACAGAACGTTTGGACAATGTCACAGGGTTTTTTCCATGTCGCAATTGTGCTGCCTGCTCTAACACCAAAAAAGTGAATGTGTTTTCTAGTTTTGTTACAAAAAAGGAGTATAAGATCAGAAAATTCATTACATGCAGATCAACTAATGTTGTCTACCTTCTGGTGTGCACTAAATGTGGTATTCAATATGTTGGTAAAACCACCAGACAATTAAGATGCAGGATTAATGAACACAAGAGCGCCATCCGCAGACAAGACCCTAAATCTGCAGTGGCTAGGCATTTTGCTGATGGCAATCACTCAATTACAGACTTGGACTTCTGTGGTATTGACTTGATTACTCCGAGCAGACGAGGTGGTAGCACTGACAAATGTTTATTACAATGTGAATGTAAATATATTTACTACTTGAAAAGTCTGTATCCAAATGGAGTGAATGAGGAGCTGGATTTGTCCTGTTTTTTGTAATCTGTTGTACTTTATAATGTTTGTAAATAGTAGCTTTTTGTATCTGGTCTTTGTCTGTAATTGGCATGTGGCTAATTGGCCACTAATTGGTGATACCTGATGAACCCTGTAAAAGATGGCTTCAATAGCGCACCCGGTTTGCACTGAGGAAAGTCCAGGGGGACTGAAACGTTTGCACTTTTCTTTTCTTTTCTTTTTTTTGCACCCTTCTGAGCTCCACTATAAAAAATATGATCTAAAAAAACTCTGTTTGAGTTTGTCATTCTGTGTGCGAGTCCCCCCTGCAAACACAAAACCGTAACCTACATTCGTAGCTGCAGCCTCAAGCTTCACGTTTTTGATTACTTCACTCTAATTTATTGTGGAGGTAGCTGTGTGCACGACTATATGTCCGTAGGCTTTATTCCAAACATGAAACAGCTGAAGGTGACTGTCTAAATTATGAACTTACTGTTGTGTATTGGATAACGTTTAACATTTTTGGACAGCCAAACGTGGGGATGTATGATAAGGACGGGAGCGTGTCTATGTTCCCACGGCTCTGTGTTCCCACAACTTTATGTTCCCACAGCCCTATGTTCCCACAGCCCTATATTCTCACATTTCTAAGAGTTTTTTTTCATTCTTTCTTCAAAGTCAGGTAGTATAGTCCCACATTTTTACCCCTGCCTGGTAGACCCTCTATGTAAGTTCAAGCAAGATTAAATCTTTGGTATTATTTGCTGAATGGTGTTTTTTGCCCCCCTCAACCCTCATCCTAACCCTAAACAGAGTGGGATAGTGCCTTGAAGGCAGCGTATGTGAATGGACGGGCTAACTGGGTAAATATTACCTGCGTTGGTGTGTACATGCCCTTATCGGAAAATATTGCTGTGGGAAAATAGGGTCCATTTTTTTTTTAAAAGTCTTTGTAATGTGAGAGCATGGGGCTGTGGGAACACAGGGCCCAATTTCCCAAATTTCCTAAGAAATGTGGGAACATAGGGCCTAATTTCAAAAAAATCTGTGAAAAATAGAAATTCCTAACAAATGTGGGAACATAGGGATGTGGGAACATAGGGTCTAATTTACAAAAATTCTGTGAAAAATAGCAATTCCTAACAAATGTGGGAACATAGGGCTGTGGGAACATAGAGCTGACCCCTCTCAAATTAATTCTCAATGGGTTTTAATTATGTTTTTCTTTTATATTTTCTTCATTAGACAGACATAGTTAAATGGAGCACACCCTTTCTTGTCAGCATCACCAAGTTTATTGGTAATAACAGCAACCACTTTGCTAAGCCACAGAAGCACAAATATAAAGTTAAGTTAAGGCTAACTTTACCACAACAAACAGTAGCCTACCGAAACAAGCTTGTCTGATGTAGAGAGGGTTCATTCATAGACGCTGGAAGCCGATCTTAGCTTACTAGTCACCCACAGCATGTGGTAACTGCTGCCAAGAAGACGAACTAGAATTCAACCGATTGTGAGGATACTGATGACTTTTCCCCATTTACTCTAATGTTAAGGTCATGGTGACACATGCAAAATGCGGAAAGAAAAGTTATGGAACATTGAAATCCCAACGAGGCGTTTTTTTGTCAGTTGAGAAATACGGCTCCGCGATAGAAAGTTACTCCCCCTATAGCAGGGGTCTCAAACTCAAATGAGCTGGGGGCCACTACGGTCAACATTATCTGACTGGAGGGCCACCTCAGCGGTCAATTGTATTTACGGTACAACACATTTGAAATATATTAATGCTGTCAGTTTAACGCGTTAATAACGGCGTTAACACAAACCCTTTTTAACGCTGTCAATTTTTTTTACGCACGATTGACCCACCATTATCAATGGAATGTGAAAAAAAAATATCTCCGACATTCCAACACCTCCCAACGTTTCAGTATGTCCTGTGCTTGTATTAGGCTTGAAGTAGGCCTACTGCTTAGCCTAGGACCTAGGCATGCCTACAGTAGCCTACACACGCACTGCACACACGGCACGGGTGTCTGCACTCTGCTCTGCTGCTCCGATGTCAGTGAAAACAAATATTTTACCGACACAATAGTTGACGTTCACTCGCATGTTCACATATTTAGGTTGTTAATTAGCTAGAGGATTGATGTTGTCACTTAGAAATCCCTTCTCTTGAACTGAATACCTAGCCTGGCAGCGCCATCCTGCGTACTTACGTTAAAATGAATTTTACCTCCGTATGAGTCTGGACCAAGGCGCCTACCTCGGTTCGTTCACGGTTTAGCCAATCAGCACACAGTTTAGAGCGATGTCTCTTAACTTGCCTGAACACGTTCGTTATTCTCCCCCTACTTTCGAATTACCTTTACAAAATTGGTACATGACGTTAACATTCATGATCTTGAGGACTTATTGCTGCTACGATGTCAAAATAAATTGGAATTTGCTAGCATATGTTACTGTTGAATGCGGAAGTGAGAGGATACGTCATATCCAAACGGAAACATGTTTCCATTGCATTTTTCCAAACTGTGACAGAGTCAACAGTCGGCTTATTAGTCAGGCTACTGATTACCCCGCAAATAGGCTAATATCAGTTTCAAAATTGCAGCGCGAGTGAGAGAGGTGAAACTGAGAGAGAGAATGTTTGTGAGCGTCATTTGATGTCAGTGAAAACAAATATTTTATCGACACAATCGTTGACGCTCACTCGCATGTTCGCATATTTAAGTTGTTAACTAGCAAGAGGATTAATTTTGTCACTTAGAAATCCCTTCTCTTGAACTGAATACCCCGCAAATAGGCTAATATCAGTTTCAAAATTGCAGCGCGAGTGAGAGAGGTGGAACAGGTCGGAGCGCAACTGAGAGAGAGAATGTTTGTGAGCGTCATTTGATGTCAGTGAAAACAAATATTTTACAGACACAATCGTTGACGCTCACTCGCATGTTCGCATATTGAGGTTGTTAACTAGCTAGAGGATTAATGTTGTCACTTAGAAATCCCTTCTCTTGAACTGAATACCCCGCAAATAGGCTAATATCAGTTTCAAAATTGCAGCGCGAGTGAGAGAGGTGAAACAGATTGGAGCGCAACTGAGAGAGAGAATTTGTGCAAAGGAGACGCATAATAGCCTACCTGATTCCGAACGTATGACCTTGTCACTAAAATGAGAGCTTCTTGCAGGGCAATTGCCAATATGGCAAAATGCATTTTAAAGGTATGCTCATGCAATGTAGGTTTACTCATGTAGACCATAATGCCATATTTTCATTGAGCCTCTTTAAAATATAGGTTAGTATAATTTAAAGGGCCACCATCCAGGTTTTTTTTTTTTTTTTTTGTAAACTTGTGAACTAGCAACATAAAAGACATCAACATCTCTCTGGCAGTACTTGAACATGTTAATAATTTCTGAAGCTGTAACTGGGTGTTCTTTTATTTTAAATTGGTATTCACCCCCACCAATGAATGCTCATAACAGCATTAAAATGAAAATAAATAAATAAAAATGGGACAAAAAGAAATCGAGGGACATTTAGAATAGAAAGAAATTCGCGATTAATCACGATTAATTAAGAGTTAACTACGGCTAAAATGCGACTAATCGCGATTAAATATTTTAATCGCTTGACAGCACTAATATACGTTTATCTAATAGGGTTCTGTTTCCTTTGCAATTGTTTAGCGTGCTTTTTTTTTATCTAAAGATGTGATATTCAATGTTAGGCCTATATCTCATCATTGAATGCATTGCCTACATTACCTACTTTTCACTTTTAAGTATAGGAGATTGTCTGGAATCTGGTAATATAAGAGTCATGACAAAGGTATTCTATGACTTTGCAATTTACAAAAATATATGTGCTGACATTATTTAATTCATTATAGTGCATGCAAAGCAATGCACTATATTGTTATCTCCTGGCTTCTTATTATAGTGCATGCAAAGCAATGCACTATATTGTTCTTCGGGGACTTCTTCCTCTTATTATAGTGCATGCAAAGCAATGCACTATATTGTTATCTCCTGGCTTCTTATTATTTTTCTTCCACAACGTTTTTGTGCGATTAATTCAGCCTCAACCGTTCAACGTCGCAACGTCATTCAACCACTGTAACGTAGATCTACATTTGGTGACTCGAGCTAAATTTCAACTTTTTTCGTAACGTTTACGGTTTTTGCGTTATCGGCGAAAAACGAGCGTCAAAATTCCCATTGAAATGAATGGTGGAACTTTCAGCATTCTATAGAACATTGTTGTCACCTTAGCCACTTACTGTAAACATTCCACTGGTCCTGCTGGCAGTCGGAACTCTCATTCCATGAGAATTCTATTAGGTGTCCTCACATTCTAGAATTTTGAGGTCCAGCACCATCTTGAGGGTAGAGCGGGGGAAGAGCGCTACGAATTTCCCCCAGGTCAAATGAGCTACAGACCAACCCCCGACAATATTTAATAATGCCAAACTCCGACGTTGAAGCAGTCAAAGCTCTTTATAGATCATGTATACCAGTCAAACTTTCGTTCAAAATGAAAATTACGAAAGTAACTGCTTTTTAAGATCTGCCGTGATTACTTTAAGCGTCAAGAGCAATGTTTACTACATAGTACAATGTAGCCCCCCGCATTCAAATCGCTATTTGTAAAACATTTACAAGTCTCGACACAGCATGATACCTCGGTCACAACATTATCAGAGCCCCTACATGTGGAATCGAGCATTAAAAACATCCTTCGTGTACGCATATGTGTGTTTCAAAGAATGTTTATGAACTGTGCATCAGATTAACCACCTGACGTAAGTAGCAACTTGCACTGACTGCTTGCTACGGAGAAATAGCAATGCTATGTAACGTCGACTGGGCATAAACGTTGTAAGCATGTTGACTTAAGATTTAGTAATATTTGGCAGTGCATAGCCTAACTTTCTCAGATACGTAATGTGGGAGCAGGCATTACGAGCTGGCACAAGTGATCGCAAGCAGTGGCTCAATACTGGGAGAGGAATGATGTTAGCCCCTGGGTAGGTTACCCCAAGTCTTTTTCTTTTAACGTAGCCTTCTATTGCTTTACCTTAGCCTTCACCAGGCTCTTTCCATCAAACTCATTTGACACTAATTCTCGTGCCCTCTCCCAAACAATTTGGTTATAATCCTTAACATTTACAGCACTACAATTCATCATTAGTAACAAGGTAGTTGCTGGATAAGCCTGGCGTTAATATTAGCAACTAGCATGTTAGTACTATATGAATTGCATAGTTCAAAAAAAGTCTTTGAAACAAAACATATGCGTACACTTGATGTTTTAAATACTCGATTCTACGTGTAGGATCTGTAATGATGTTGTGACTGATGTATCTTGCTGTGTTGAGCCTTTTAAGTATTTTAAAAACATCAATTTGGATGCATAGGGCAACATTTAACTATGCAGGCTAGTTAGAACCCATTCTACTTAAAGTAATCGCGGCAGATCTTAAAAAGCAGTTACTTTCGTAATTTTCATTTTGAACGAAAGTTTGACTGGTATGATCTATAAAGAGCTTTGACTGCTTCAACGCCGAAGTTTGAAATTATTAAATATTGCTGGCGGATATTGGTCTGTAGCTCATTTGACCTGGGGGAAATTCGTAGCGCTCTTCCCCCGCTCTACCCTCAAGATGGCGCTGGACTGCAAAAATCTAGAAAAATTCTAGAATGTGAGGACACCTAATATCAACTAGAATCTATTCTCAGCTGTATTAAATCAACCATTTTAAAACAACTTTACACTATGCAACTTTTTATGCAATCATCAACAATGAAACGCCAAAGGCTGCGTCCTACTATTTACAGTCTCACAATATCTACTTTTTCATCTATCAACTGTACCTTGCAACCTTATATGCATCCTTTGCAACAACTTCCACAAAGATGACCTGGCAACCAACATGGCAACCGCCATATCCGCCCTAGCAACAACCTCAAACAGCCCTGCAACGACTTAGGAACCACTCCAACAATGATGATCTAGCAATGAACATAGCAACCAACATGATCAACGTAGCAACCAGCATAGCAACCGACATGTCCGCCCTAGCAACGGCCTAGCAACAGCTTCCAGCGGCCTTGTAATGTCTTAGTGACCACTCCAACAATGATGACCAAGCATTCAACTTAGCACCCAACATGATCAACATGGCAACCGGCATAGCAACCGCCATGTCCGCCTTAGCAACAACCTTAAGCAGCCTTGCAACTTCTTAGAAACAACTTCAACATTGATGACGTGGCAATCAACATTGCAACCAACATGATCAACGTAGCAACCGGCATAGCAACCGCCATGTCTGCCTTAGCAACGCCCTAGCAGCAAACTTAAGCAACCTTGCAACTTCTTAGAAACAACTTCAACATTGATGGTGTGGCAATCAACCATTGCAACCAACATGATCAGTGTAGCAACCGCCATGTCCGCCTTAGCATCACCCTAGCAACAACCTTAAGCGACCTTGCAACTTCTTAGAAACAACTTCAACATTGATGACGTGGCAATCAACATTGCAACCAACATGATCAACGTAGCAACCGACATAGCAACCGCCATGTCGGCCTTAGCAACTACCTTAAGCAACCTTGCAACTTCTTAGAAACAACTTCAGCATTGATGACGTGGCAATCAATATTGCAACCAACATGACCAACGTAGCAACCGGCATAGCAACCGCCATGTCTACCTTAGCAACGCCCTAGCAACTACCTTAAGCAACCTTGCAACTTCTTAGAAACAACTTCAGCATTGATGACGTGGCAATCAACATTGCAACCAACATGATCAATGTAGCAACTGGCATAGCAACCACCATATCCGCCTTAGCAATGGCCTAGCAACTATCTTAAGCAACCTTGCAACTTCTTACAAACAACTTCAGCATTGATGACGTGGCAATCAACATTGCAACCAACATGACCAACGTAGCAACTGGCAAAGCAACCGCCATGTCCGCCTTAGCAACGCCCTAGCAACTACCTTAAGCAACCTTGCAACTTCTTAGAAACAACTTCAGCATTGATGACGTGGCAATCAACATTGCAATCAACATGATCAATGTAGCAACTGGCATAGCAACCACCATATCCGCCTTAGCAATGGCCTAACAACAGCTTCCAGCACAATTCCAATGTGACGTCTTGGGAAGCACCTCCACATTAGTGACCTAGCAATCTACATAGTAAACATCAATGTAGCAACCACCATATCCGCCCTAGCAACGGTCTAGTAACAGCATAATTTTTTTAAGCATATTTAAACTTTTTGCATGCACTATGTAATTTCCATGGAATTACAAATCTAGTTATTATTCTTCCACACTATTTGTGCGATTAATTCAGCTTAAACTATGCAACTTAGCAACTTCATTCAACTACCGTTACGTAGGTCTACATTTGGTGACTTGAGCTAAATCGAAACTTTTTTTCTATCATTTACGGTTTTTGCGTTATCGGCGATAAACGAGCGTCAAAAGTCCCATTGAAATGAATGGTGGAACTTTCAGCATTCTATTTCCCATTGTTGTAACCTTAGCCACTTACTGTAAACATTCTACTGGTCCTGCTGGCAGTCGGAACATTAGGATCCATGAGAATTCTATGTCAACTAGTAACTATTATCAGCTGTATTAAATCAACTATTTCAAGATTCAAGAGTTTTATTTGTCACATGCATATTTGTAGTTACAAAGAGCAGTGAAATGTATATTGCGACTATCTCCATGTGCAACAAATATATAAAATTTTAATAATTATGTATAATAAATAATAAATAAAATATTAGAGCAAGTAGCAGATCTATGAGTTCATAAACCTTATGGCTTGAGGAAAGAAGCTCTTTCTTAGTCTCTCAGTTCTGGATTTCAGAGAACGGAACCGTTTTCCAGATGGCAGTCTTTCAAACATGTTATGACTGGGGTGGTGAATGTCTTTAATAATCCTCTTTGCCCTAGAATGGCATCTCCTGGAATATATGCCCTGTAACCCTGGCAGAGAGGATTTTGTGATCTTTTCGGCACAGTGAATTACTCTGTTTAGGGTGATTTTATCCTGACAGGTGCAGTTTCCATACCAAGTAGATATGTTCCCAGATACAATGGACTCTATGGTGGCAGAGTAAAAAGACTTCTGCAGCTCAGTAGAAATCCTGAACTTCCTAAGCCGTCTAAGATGGTACAGACGCTGTCTTGCCTTTTTCACCACAGTGTTGATGTGTAGTGACCATGTCAGATCCTCAGAGATGTGGACTCCAAGGTATTTAAAACTGCTAACTTTCTCCACTTCAGCACCATTTATTTTGAGTGGAGAGTGTGGCTGTTTCTCCCTTCTGAAGTCCACCACTATCTCTTTGGTTTTGGAGACGTTGAGCTCTAAGTTGTTCTCTTTGCACCATGTTGACAACACCTCTACTTCACTTAGGTAGGCTGACTCATCATTGTTGGAGATGAGTCCAATCACCACAGTGTCGTCAGCAAATTTCACGATAGAGTTGGAATTGTGGGTGGCAGAGCAGTCGTGGGTGTAGAGGGAGTAGAGCAGTGGACTTAACACACATCCTTGGGGGGCACCAGTGTTGAGGGTGATTGAGCTGGAGATGAAACAGCCAATCTTCACTGCCTGAGGTCTGTCTGACAAGAAGTTAAGGATCCAAGAGCAAAGGGAGGGACTTAGGCCAAGAGTTTTGAGCTTGATGATGAGTTTAGAGGGCACAATGGTGTTAAAGGCCGAGCTGTAGTCGATGAACAGTAGCCGTGCATAATTCCCCTTCCCTTTATCCAAATGAGAGAGAGTGGAGTGGAGCACATGGGAGATGGCATCATCAGTGCTTCTGTTTGAGCGATAGGCAAACTGAAGTGGGTCTAATGAGCCAGGGAGACTAGCACAGATGAGGTCTTTAACAAGCCTTTCAAAACACTTCATTACAATTGAAGTCAGCGCTATAGGGCGGTAGTCATTTAGACAGCTGGGGTTGGCCTTCTTAGGTACAGGGATGATAGTGGATCTCTTGAAGCAACTGGGAACAACTGCATTGGCTAAAGATTGATTGAAAATTGTGGTGGAAACAGGTGCAAGCTGGTCAGCACACGATTTTAGGATCTTGCCAAGGATACCATCAGGGCCAGGAGCTTTTCTGCTGTTCACTCCCTTAAAAATTCTCCTAACATCATGCTCTGAGACAAGCAGTGGAAGAGAATCAGACACTAGGCATACGTCAGCAGTGCTGTCAGCGATCGCTGCGCTAATGTGGGTGTGTTCATTATTACTGACCTCAAAGCGTCCATAAAATACATTGAGGTCATTCACCAATGTTTGATCCACATTAGCCATGGTGATAGATGGTCCTTTGTAGTCTGTGATCATCTTCAGACCTTGCCACACACTCCTGCTGTCGTTGTTTTGTAGATGCCTCTCCACTTTCTCTCTGTACCGCTTCTTTGCCATTTTCACCGTTTTCCGAAGTTTGTAGCACTCCACTTTATATGCCGTCATGTCTCCGTTTAGAAGCCCTTCGTTGTAAGCAGATGTTCGTGCATTTAGAGCCTTCCGAATAGATCTATCAACCCAAGGTTTCTGATTTGGATAGACTTTTACAGTTTCCGTTGGGATGATATCAGAAGCCAGCTGAGAGATGAAGCATGTCACTACGTCCGTGAATTCATCAACACTGTCAGAACTCATCTCGAACATGTCCCAGTCCACATCGGTGAGAGCGTCTTGCAGCACGGCCTCTGATTGGGCAGACCAGCGTCTAACCTCTCTCAAAGCGGGAGCTTCCTGTCTTAACTTTTGTTTATATATCGGGAGCAGAAATATGGCAGCGTGATCTGACTTCCCAAAAGCCGGGAGAGAGATAGCTTTGTATGCATCTTTAAACGGGGTATAACAGTGATCTAATATGTTAGCTCCTCTGGTTGGAAACGTGATATGCTGGAAAAAGTTAGGCAGGACTTGCTTGAGATTCGCTTTGTTAAAGTCTCCTACCACGATCAGTGCCGCGTCTGGATGGACTGCAAGGTGCCTGTTGATACTGTCATGTAGTGTTGATAGAGCAGTGACGGTGTCAGCTTGAGGTGGAATATAAACTGCGATGGTGATGACCGCTGAGAATTCCCGAGGTAGGAAGAAGGGTCAGCACAGAATCGCCAGGTGTTCAAGATCAGGTGAGCAGGAGCATGACAAAACAGTCACATTCTTGGGATCACACCAGTTGTTGTTAGTCATAAGGCACACACCTCCTCCTCTAGATTTTCCTGAATCTTCTGTTCTGTCTGAACGAAACACTGAGAGCGTGTCAGCTGGTAGAATTGCATGCTCTGGCACATCTGGGGATAACCAGGTTTCCGTGAAACAAAAGACGTTGCAATCACGTACATCCCTTTGGTAATGAACACGGGCCCTGATGTCATCAAGTTTATTGTCCAAGGACTGGACATTTGCAAGGAGAACACTGGGCATGGGTGGGCGATGCGCTCTTGTTCTAAGTTGGTTCCGGACACCAGCCCGTTTTCCGCGATGTTTCTTTTTCGGCGTCTCCGTGATGATTCGTAGCCATTGTTTGTGTTCGAATCCCGGAGGATCTCTCCCGGCCAACTTGAAATGTCATACAGAAGTTCAGTATGAAGGTATAAAGTGCTTGTTTCAATCTTGAGGAGTGCCTCGAAGTCATAGGTCACTGATGCATACGTTTGCAAAAATATAGAGCAGAAAAATATCGCATAAAAACAAATAATGCACAGTCTATATGGAGCAGCCGCGACGGCGACAGGTCTCAGCCGCGTCGTTGCCATGGTAGAAATGAAAAAACAAACAAAAAAAAAAACAAAACATTTTTAAGCAACTTTACAGTAAGCCACTTTTTATGTACTTATCCACAATCTACTGGTTGACGCAGCCAAAGGCTGCGTCCAACTTTTTCAACTAATTTAACTATTTTAACTAGCAACATTCATCCAACTATCATACAATTCAACTTTAAGCAACTTTTTCCTTTGGCAACTGTAAATGCAACCATCATCCTATGCAACAACTTCCACATTGATGACCTGGCAACCAACATGGCAACCACTATATCCGCCCTAGCAACGGCCTAGCAACTACCTCAAACACTTATGCTACGTCCCGGGAACCCCCCCACAATGATGACCAACGACTCAACTTAGCACCCAACATGATCAACATGGCAACCAGCGTAGCAACCGATATGTCCGCCTTAGCAACAACCTTAAGCAACCTTGCAACTTCTTAGGAATAACTCCAACAATGATGATCTGGCAATGAACACAGCAACCAACATGATCAACGTAGCAACCGGCATAGCAACCTATATGTCCGCCTTAGCAACGTCCTAGCAACAACCTTAAGCAACCTTGCAACTTCTTAGAAACAACTTCAGCATTGATGACGTGGCAATCAACATTGCCACCAACATGACCAATGTAGCAACCGGCATAGCAACCGCCATGTCCGCCTTAGCAATGCCCTAGCAACTACCTTAAGCAACCTTGCAACTTCTTAGAAACAACTTCAGCATTGATGACGTGGCAATCAACATTGCCACCAACATGACCAATGTAGCAACCGGCATAGCAACCGCCATGTCCGCCTTAGCAACGCCCTAGCAACTACCTTAAGCAACCTTGCAACTTCTTAGAAACAACTTCAGCATTGATGACGTGGCAATCAACATTGCAACCAACATGACCAATGTAGCAACCGGCATAGCAACCGTCATGTCCGCCTTAGCAACGCCCTAGCAACTAACTTAAGCAACCTTGCAACTTCCTAGAAACAACTTCAACATTGATGACGTGGCAATCAACATTGCAACCAACATGATCAGCGAAGCAACCGCCATGTCCGCCTTAGCAACGCCCTAGCAACAACCTTAAGCAACCTTGCAACTTCTTAGAAACAACTTCAACATTGATGGCCTAGCAACCATATCATGTTTTAGTTCTATTGTCAGACATTTTTGCACAAAACTTTTACTTTGATAAAACTTTTTTTTTTCCAAAACTTTTACTTTTTTAAACTTTTTGCATGCACTATGTAATTTCCATTCAATTACAAATCTAGTTATTATTCTTCCACACTATTTGTGCGATTAATTCAGAAGCAACGGTTTAACATAGCAACTTAAAGCAACTAGCAACTAGAATTGGTGACTTGAGCTAAATCAAAAAATTTTCCACAACGTTTACGGTTTTCGAGATATCGAAAAACGAGTGTCAAAATTCCCATTGAAATGAATGGTGGAACTTTCAGCATTCTATTTAGCATTGTTGTCACCTTAGCCACTGTAGTGTAAACATTCCACTGGTCCTGCTTGCAGTCGGAACATTGGAATTCCATGAGAATTCTATGACAACTAGAAACTATAATCAGCTGTATTAAAGCAACATTTCAACATTTTTAAACAACTTTACAATAAGCAACTTTATATGTATTCATTGACAATCAACTGTTTGTTTACAACTAATTTAACTATTGTAACTGTATTCATCCAACTATCATAAAATTCAGCTTCTTGCAACATTTTTGGAACTTTTTACAACTTGTTGCAACAACTTCCAAATTGATGACCAGGCAACTAACATAGCAACCACTATATCCGCCCCAGCAACAGCCTAGCAACTACCATACCAGCCCTAGCAACGGCCTAGCAACTGCTTCCAGCATCCTTAACACATCTAAGGAACCACGGCAACAATGATGACCAAACACTAGACATAGCAACCAACATGATCAACATAGCAACCGGTATAGCAACCGTCATGTCCGCCCTAGCAACGTCCTAACAACAGCTTCCAGCACCCTAGTAATGTCTTAGGCTGGCTTTACACGACAACGCTCCCGGGTGAAACCCGACAAAATATTTGATCAGATGTGCCTTTCTTTTAGATGGCGACGGGAGTTTTGGGGCTTAAAAACGCAAAAAAATGAACCCACCCTCCAGAGTGGAAATCTTAAACACGCTCCACCGTCGCGTTCCCGTCAAAAGGGTTGAAAACGCAAAAGTGTGGTCTGAGCTGCTCACCCTGGCTATCCTTGCATACGCGAGTCCGACAGAGCAGTGATCAGATCCAAACCAAGCCCGTTACGTATTAGCATACTTGTGAAGTCCGACCGAACACCGAATCACACTATTTTCATTGCCCCGCTAATGACACACATTGCCCTTGTGGAAAGTCCGGTTTTATCACTCAACTTCACGGAGCTATCAGCGCGCGCGCGTGCACACACACGCACGCACACACACACACACACACAGAGCATCAAGTGACTGGGCCCAGTCATGTCAGGCATCAACGTAAAATCACTAACATGAGCGTATTTAAATGAAGTAGCGCAAGGCTACCGCTAATTTAGTTGTAGCATACAAGACGGTAAAGTTCCATTTTATCCGCTAGCTCACCTTTCATTAACGTTGCTCCATCTCCTTTTCTCTCCCTCTCCTTTCTCTACCAGAGTTAGCCATCTCGTTGTTGTTTATTCTCCATACATCCACACGAAAAAAAGTTCTTATGGTTAGGCTATTCTGCTGCATGTCTGTTGCCAAGAATGTAAACAAATGGCTCTGCTGCCTGGAGCCTATGCAGACATGCGTTTCTGGTTGGCTGCTATAGTAAAGGGAATAAACGCACTTAGATGTGCATTTAAGATTTCCTAAATTAGATGGGATAAGATTCCTTTTGTTTTGTAATTTGCCTCTATAATATGCCTACCATCTTAAAAATAATAATAATAATAATAATAATAATTTTGTGGGCTGTTCATCCTATCATTGTCTGAGTTCGACCCGACCCCGAAAATGAGTTATAAATATTCGTTAGAGTTCGACCGGGTTTCCATATACTACAGCGAGAAGGAAGTTTTAACGCATAGCTCTTGGTGTTGTTGTATGCCAGTGCTTCACAGTACCACCTAGCCACCTGGCATGCACACTACATCAAATTTCACACACTTTTGCGTCACCATGTGCATGCAGATTTCCACCCAAAGACGCTCGTCTAAACGCGAAATAAAAAGTGGCAACACAACGCCACTTTTGCGGATTGTGTTCAGATTGTTGTCGTGTAAAGCTAGCCTTAGGAACCACTCCAACAATGATGTTCTAGCAATGAACATAGTAACCAACAAGATCAACGTAGCAACCAGCATAACAACCGACATGTCCGCCCTAGCAACGGCCTAACAATAGCTTCCAGCACCCTTGTAATGGCTTAGTGACCAATCCAACAATGATGATCAACCAATGAACATATCAACCAACATGATCAACGTAGCAACCAGCATAGCAACCGATACGTCCGCCCTAGCAACGGCCTAGCAACAGCTTCCCGTGTCCTTGTAATGTGTTAGTGACCACTTCAACAATGATGATCAACCAATGAACATATCAACCAACATGATCAACGTAGCAACCAGCATAGCAACCGACATGTCCGCCCTAGCAACAGCTTCCAGGAGTCTTTTAATGTCTTAGTAACCAATCCAACAATGATGATCTAGCAACGAACATGGCAACCAACATGATCAACGTAGCAACCAGCATACCAACAGACAGGTCCGCCCTAACAACGGCCTAGCAACAGCTTCCAGGATCCTTAAAATGTTTTAGTGACCACTCCAACAATAATTATCTGGCAATGAACATAGCAACCAACATGATCAATGCATTAACTAGCATAGCAACCGATATGTCCGCCCTAGCAACGGCCTAGCAACAGCTTCCCGCACCCTTGTAATGTCTTAGTGACCACTACAACAATGGTGATATAGCAATGAACATGGCAACAAACATGATCAACGTAGCAACCAGCATAGCAACCGCCATGTCTGCCATAGCAACGGCCTAGCAACAGCCTCAATGTCCTAGCAACTATGTCAGAATTTACTTCTATTGTCAGATATTTGTGCACAAAAATTTCACTTTGATAAAACTTTTTTAAAACATTTTGCATGCACTATGTAATTTCCATGGAATTACAAATCTAGTTATTATTATTATTATTATTATTATTATTAGAGTGCATGAAAATGCACTCTACTGTTCTTTGGAGACATCTTCTTCTTATTATTAGAGTGCATGAGAATGCACTCTACTGTTCTTCGAAGGCTTCTTCTTCTTATCTTTCTTCATCTTTTCTTCTGTGCTTAATTCAGCTAGAACCGCTTAACGTAGAAACTTCATTCAAACTGCATTTTGTAGGTCTCACTCGTGTGTGGTGTGCTATGTAACTTTTAACTTTGTAACTTTTATACTTTTAAAACTATGACTTATAAACTATTTTTAATCTTTCCCCATAGACTTAACATTGAGCTGACTCAGAGTGGAGTAGAGTGTGTGATGTCATAAAGAGGCCTTAGCCAATCATCTTAGGGATATGCAAATGTTCAACTGGTGATAACCAATCAGTGGTCAGATGAGTAACCCAGCTGCTACAACTCACTTAATCAGCTCTGTATACAGCTTAGAAACTTTTCCCCATAGACTTACATTGGGCTGATGCCAGGCAGCTGGCTCGTTAATTAGACTGATTAGCCAGGTGTTTCTGGCCACCTGGAGCAAATGTCCCTTTCTCAGGCTGGTAGGACTACTATTAAGTCTCTTTAAACTACAAATCCTGTTCAACTTCCAGTTGTCATCAACTTTGAGCCCCGCCAGCTTTTCCTCTGTCCACAACTGATTCAAAATAAAAGTGCTCACTATAATAACTGATTTTCAATGATTTTACTATTTAAACTACTTAACAATTTAACTGTTCAACCATTCCAACTTCCAGTTGTCATCAACTTTGACCCCCCACCAACTTTTCCTCTGTCCACAACTGTTTCAAAATGAAAGTCCTCACTATAATAACTGATTTTCAATGATTTTTTGGTTTTTAATGCTGATGCAACTGCAGTTTGCATTTTCACTCGTAATTTCTCTGAAATTACATTATCTAGTTATATTTCTTCATCTTTTCTTCTGCGCTTAATTCAGCTAGAGCTGCTTAACGTAGAAACTTCATTCAAACTGCATTTTGTAGGTCTCACTCGTGTGTGGTGTGCTATGTAACTTTTAACTTTGTAACTTTTATACTTTTAAAACTATGACTTATAAACTATTTTTAATCTTTCCCCATAGACTTAACATTGAGCTGGTTAGAGTGAGCTAGAGTGGGTGATGTCATAAAGAGGCCTTAGCCAATCATCTTATGGATATGCAAATGTTCAGCTGGTGATAACCAATCAGTGGTCAGATGAGTTGGCCAGCTGCACCTTGATCAGCTACAGAGTCTGTATACAGCTTAAAACTTTTCCCCATAGACTTACATTGGGTTGATGCCAGACAGCTGGCTCGTTAATTAGACTGATTAGCCAGGTGTTTCTGGCCACCTGGAGCACTGTCCCTTTCTCAGGCTAGTAGGACTACACTTAACTGCCTTAAAACTACAGATCCTGTACAACTTCCAGTTGTCATCAACGTTGACCCCCGCTAACTGTTTCCTCTGTCCACAACTGTTTCAAAATAAAAGTCCTCACTATAATAACTGATTTTCAATTATTTTACTATTTAAACTACTCAACTATTTCACTAGCCTGACAGGCCATCTCTGTACAGAAGATTTTCTGTACTTGAGTCTGGAAGGGCTGGATTGGGTGGAGAGCGGGCGCAGCCGTTGTCTGTCAAAAGGCCTCTGCACGCGATTAGCCTAGAAATCTAGACGCCCCTAGCTAGCCTACTGCTCGCTAATATTATTATTATTAGTATTTTTAGCTCGCTAATAACTTGTATCATAATTATTGTCATTGCCTGATCTAATATTAAGTTCATCTGCAACAAAAACGAACAGTAACAACTTACTCCTTAGGCTTGAAATGATGACAACCAGTTAGGGAATATCAGGGATACAGTGGGGAGAACAAGTATTTGATACACTGCTGATTTTTCAGGTTTTCCCACTTGCAAAGTATGTAGAAGTCTGTAATTTCTATCATGGATACTCTACAACCATGAGTGATGGGATTTAAAACAAAAATCCAGAAAATCATACTGTATGATTTTTAAATGATTATTTTCCATTTTATTGCAAGAAATAAGTATTTGATACACCCGGACTTTAAGCTCCCTCCAAAGGTTTTCTATTGGATTCAGGTCTGGAGACTGGCTAGGCCACTCCAGGACCTTGAGATGTTTCCTACGGAGCCACTCCTTAGTTGCCCTGGCTGTATGTTTTGGGTTGTTGTCATGCTGGAAGACCCAGCCACGACCCATCTTCAATGCTCTTACTGAGGGAAGGAGGTTGTTGGCCAAGATCTCATGAAACATGGCCCCATCCATCCTTCCCTCAATACGGTGCAGTCGTCCTGTCCCCTTTGCAGAAAAGCATCCCCAAAGAATGATGTTTCCACCGCCATGCTTCACAGTTGGGATGGTGTTCTTGGGGTTGTACTCATCATTCTTCTTCCTCCAAACATGACGAGTGGAGTTTAACCCAAACAGTTCTATTTTTGTTTCATCAGACCACATGACCTTCTCCCAGTCCTCCTCTGAATCATCCAAATGGTCATTTGCAAACTTCAGACGGGCCTTGACATGCGTTGGCTTGAGCAAGGGCACCTTGCGTGCACTGCAGGATTTTAATCCTTGACGGTGTAGTGTGCTACTGATGAATTTCTTCGAGACTGTTGTCCCAGCTCTATTCAGGTCATTGACCAGGTCCTGCCGTGTAGTTCTGGGCTCATTCCTCACCTTCCTCATGATCACTGATGCCCCACAAGGTGAGATCTTGCATGGCGCCCCAGACCGAGAGAGATTGACAGTTGTCTTAAATTTCTTCCATTTTCTAATAATTGCACCAACAGTTGTTGCCTTCTCACCAAGCTGCTTGGGTATTGTCCTATAGCCCACCCCAGCCTTGTGCAGGTCTACAATTTTATCCCTGATGTCCTTACTCAGCTCTCTGGTCTTGGGCATTGTGGAGAGGTTGGAGTCTGATTGATTGTGTGGACAGGTGTCTTTTATACAGGTTAACGAGTTCAAACAGGTGCAGTTAATACAGGTAATGAATGGGGAACAGGAGGGCTTCTTAAAGAAGAACTAACATGTTTGTGAGAGCCAAATATCTTCCTGGGTGATAGATGATCAAATACTTATGTCCTGCAATAACATGCAAAATAATTATTTAAAAATCATCTACTGTGATGATCTGGATTTTTGTTTTAGATTTCATCACTTACAGTTGTAGAGTACCTGTGATAGAAGTTACAACCTTCTACATGCTTTGCAAGTGGGAAAACCTAAGAAATCAGCAGTGTATACTTGTTCTCCCCACTGTACATCCAAAAAACTCTCAATAACTCCATAAAACGCTAGCGACTCAGTTTATTAGTTCCATTCCACAAATTTTGAATTTACTTCAGCGTAACAAAAAGACGGAGATCTCTGCAATTCTCCTTCGTCACTTCTCCCTTACCCCTTAGGACGATTTGATTGGTCTGATACAAGTTAGATCTGGGCGCCTTCTTCTCTGCCGAGCAGAGGGGTCTAGATTTCTAGGCTACTATTTCACTGTTCAGCCATTATAACTATCAGTGGTCATCAGCCATGACCCCTGTCAACTATTCCTCTGTCCACAACTATTTCAAAATAAGAGTCCTCAGTGGCTGGGTGGCTAATTAGCCTGCTAGCTTGCATTAGCTAAAATGCTAATTAGCATTTTTGTTATTTGATGCTATTCAACTCAGCTAAGTCTTGTGGTCATCATGTTAGCATTATTAGCATGCTAGCTAGCATAGTTAGCATGTTAGCTAGCATAGTTAGCATTTTTGTTTTTTGATGCCATTCAACTCAGTTAAGTCTTGTGGTCATCATGTTAGCATTATTAGCATGTTAGCTAGCATAGTTACCATGTATTATTAGCATGTTAGCTAGCATAGCATTAAAATTAAATACAATTATTGCTATTTTGGATGTTGAGACAACATTTCTAGCATCTGTCCTGACAAACAGTTAGTTAAAAGTTAGTCCTAACAAACAGGGAGCTAAAATCAACTTTCACCACAGAAACCACGTGAATCGTTTATCTAAAAGACGACTGCTATGCAGCATTGTAATCTCTAGGATCTCCTGATTATTTTATTTTGATATGCGTTTTGCCATAGTTAAGAATCCGTGAGATATTACACAGAGAACAATGTATGACATGGACGCAGAACTGTATTGGTGATTGTAATTTGACACAAATTCAACGCTAATTATCACCTGAAGCGTTCATCACAGCAACTACTAGCACTGTTGGAAAGATCACTTTGTGCAGATTCCAATGATTGCCTTATAATTTCGGTACGATTAAAACTCTGCAAGTAGCGTGATGGAGAAGAATGGATGCGCTCGTTGCGCCTCTCTGCAGGGCCAGATTGCATTATAATTTTGGCACCAACTCGCGGGCCGGGAGTTTGAGACCCCTGCCCTAGAGGATACTTTGAGACATGTGACTTCTGTATACCTTATAAATGCACTAAAAGCTATTTAACACACTAAAGGACATGAAAAAACTGGAAAAGCATGATGGGGCCCCTTTAAATACAGTACAACACCTTTAGTTTGGCAGTTATTTTCTATAGAACAATGGTTTGGTTCCATATTATAATTATTGAATGAGTAGGCCTACTGAAAGATTAACTGAAGAAAAAAAAACTAAGCAGAGGGAGAACAAGGGAAAAGAGAGGAAAAAAGACATTTTTTTAAATAAATTTTCAAATTCAACTTACTGGCTATATTAGCCAATTGTAATGTTTTTGTAATTCAAATTTTTATTTGCTTTTCATGTATAATAATAGTCATATAATGCAATGTCAAAACATATAACAGACAGCGCTGATGGTCGGTGTATGGTATTTAATTTAAGTCTCGTCTGGTCTCTTCTCGTTTCATATGCAGTATAAAATAAAATAGAAATAGGCCTATCCAGAGATATTACATTTTAGCGACTACAGTTGTACAGTTATATCATACCCACAATACCATAGGCAAAAAAATCATCCCAAAACTTCTTAAAGTTTTCATTTTCATTATTTATTCTTGCCAGCATGTCCTCATAGGATACTATTTCAGACATAAGTAGCAACCATTGTTTAAATTCTGGAGGGGAGGTACTTTTACTTGTCACTTTTGACTGACCAGCCAAGAATTTATAGAACACTGACATGGCAAATCTAGAAAGTCCATCACTGGGTTTTTTTTTGCCCTACATTGAATTTCCCCTTCATGATACGGTTTCTGATCTGAAAATATTTCCAAAGATTCCCCTTATGTTCCAGATCAAATTTTTGTAGCGATTCTGAGAAAGTCATTAAATTTCCATCCAAATACAGGTCCTTTATATGGTGAATCCCCTTTTTAAGCCATTGGTCCCAGTAGATCCCAGTCTTTTTTCCCAATCCGTATGTCGGGAAGACATTTAAGGGATATTAAGTACAGGATTGAAGTCAGTGTAGTCCATGAAGTCAAGTATATCAAATAGATAGAAAATTAATGTAGTTTCAGAAATGCCATATTGTATTAGCATTTTGAAAGTTAGTGTATTGGGACAGACTGCAGGTTCACTAGAAAACACATGTTCCTGTTTGATAAAATGGCTTGATGTTGAGCCAATGTGTTTATGTTTTAGTGGTGTTCGCATAATAGAGAGAAGGTCTTTGCGTTTTGAAATCCAAACTTTTTCTTTAACAACACCTCCTGCTTCTGCTACTTACCAGGGGTGAGTTTCCCAAATCGCTACGAGCACCCATTAGCGCGTAAATAGCTCATAGCAATTTAGGAAATGCACAGATCATTATCAGACACGTTCACTGACCACATGGCAAAGCCAATAAGAAAAAGTGTTTAGTTAAATTTTTTGAGCAGTATAGTTAATGTGAGATGTGTGCCCAAAAGAAATGCCATGCACCTTATGTATTTGTTGTTTGAGACTTGAAAGAGAGAAAATGAGATATAAGTTGCAATTAAAATTCATTATCAAAGTATATATTTCATAGTTATCCAGTTGAAGTTCACGTCATCAAATCCTACAATGAAAAAACATAGGCCCTTTATACAATATATTTTAATAATGTTAATTGCTATAAGTCTCTCTTTCTCTCTCTCGTGCTCTCTCTTTCAAGACTCAAGCGACAAATATGTAAGGTGTATGCCATCTCTTTTTGGCACGTCATCTAACACAAACAAACTAGCCTACATTCCAGACTGTCTACTGCCATGTCTCCTCAACACGCAACTATAGGCACTTAAAATAATGCATCAGGTTTCTTTTGTTTGGGACCTGTTTTAAGGAATTTGAGAAGCTGTTCAGAACAGGTGGGGCTGCTATCTTTGCCAGGCAAGCATGGCGTAATGTACCCAGCCCTTAAATGATCATACTGAGAATGCAGACAGATAATTTAGTGCTATGTACATAAATAACTTGTTGATGCCAGAAAGGTGAACCACATTGTGCACTGTTACATTGTTATAGCAAACAATATACTTTTTAATATTAATTAGTCACTTCTTTCATCTTCATTCCACGTGTTGTCATTTACAGGTGGGTTTCCATCCAAGTTGTAATTCACATTTAAGTTATGTGATTAACAAATCTTCGTATGGAAACACCTGAAAATTCCCACATTTCAACCAATGTGAATATAAATCTAATTTAGGCCTACTTGAGAGAGGGGATTTAAGTTTAATGCAAATAGGGCATTATTCGATTCAAGTTGGATGAAAACAGTTTAACACTTTGGTTGCCAGGTGTTTTTAACAAGCTTTGGCCCAGAGTGCCAGCAATCCAGTCCACTGTTGCCTATTTTTATAGAGCCACAGCGTATTCTGTGTTATAGCTATGGACACATACTATGGGTCATTTGAAAGGTAAGACTCTGAGCTCTCAGTGGGTGAAAACCGTTTATTTCTACATGCCTCCGTTCCTGAGAAATCCCAAGCTAAACAGTGGGTAGTTTTCATCAAAATCCTTGTTTTTTTCTAGAAAAGGATATCACCGACATATTCGGCACTCTGACAAGGCCTCTTGCATGCGCGTCGCGGCCTGTCACTCACTCCACTCGGCCCTGCCCGTGGTGGAGATTGAGCTCCCTCCTCCTCAGCACGGTGTTCTGTCACTTTCTCTAAGGATCTTGAGCTAGCATGTGGCCTGCCTTTACTGTGTGGTGATCCTGGTCTACTCTGATTGTCGTGGTCGTCTCGTTTTAGTAAAAATGTGGACTCATCCAGCGTTGTCTGGCGAAAACGCACTGGCAGCGATATCTTTCGCTTAAACTTTTTCATTTCCCTTTAGCATGAGCATGAGATTGATTATGATGGAGTGTTCTCTGTCAAGTTTCGAGGAGTGACACAAGCCGAATCATGCCTGTGGTGAGACTGCCACCTAGTGACGAACCCGGGAAAGGACAACATGACATGACGTGCATTATTTGACACAAATGCTGCAATAGTAATCAAATGCTGCCTTGTGATGTGAAAATGTCCAGACAAAATGTGCAGATCGTGAGTTTTTATGAGTTTCCGATCGTAATTTATTTCAGTTCTATTTATCACAGAGTTCCAAAAATCATATATAACCTGTGTGAGGGTTTCTATTTTCGTAAATTAAAAAAAAGGCCACTCAACGCATGACAAGTTATAACGGCACATAACGTTTCTGGCATTCAAAGTGTTAACTTGCGTATATTTACATTTTCTGCATTCCTGCCAGTCTGAACAAGGCCACTCTTATGACTTGAAAAATAGAAGGAATCCTTTTGGACAGCCAACTTGAAAAAGGTGCTGGTGATTGCAGGTTTAGACCCCGTTTACACAAACTCGGATAATCATAAAGACAAACATTTATCTCTCTGTTCGCACCTCTCAGTTATACTTACCCGAAGATCAGTGAAGACAGATAATTTCAAGAACTCCAGGCAAGGTGGAGATGTCAGAGAACTCCATCTTCAGACATTTGTGTGAACACCATAAACGGAGTTTTAGCACCAAAGGCAGTTGGAGCAAACGATATGTACCTACATTTGCGTGTAGTAGGCCTAGTAGCCTAGTTCTATTTCCACAAGGGCACCACAGTTGGTTTTGAATGATGTGTGGACTTTTACCAATAAATCGTCTTTTTGGAGTTATCATGGTTATTTTGTGTGTATCTCTCATATTCCTTAAGTGTTTAACATGACCTCAAGCCTAATATTGTAAACTGTTGCTGCCAGGCAGTAAAATTTCAAGTTGTTAGCGAGTTAATGCTAGCGAGCTAGCTAGCATGGCCGATGATGGCCACAATGGCCTTAAACGTGAAGTGTTTCAGTCTGCATAGATACAGACGGCAAGTCCGGGCACGCCCATAAAATCAGCTCCTCGTGTCCCCCATGTGGGGGAAAACAAACCCTAAATTAGTGAAGGAGTCAATGGCATGCTAAGCTACAAGTTACACTGAGCACCATCTACAAGGAGCCAGACACATTTTTGAGGGCAATGCCTGAAGGTAGTAATGATGGTCAGATGGTCCGATGTGAATTCTGAACTTGACACCCCTCCAAACGCGATACTGATGACAATCTAGATTATGTTTGTTAGCTTCATTAGCTTGCTAACTAGCCAACTTCATTGATCACCACAGTAAATGTAGCTAACTTTAGCTTGCTTAACTGAGCTAATCAGACTTGTGATTGAAAGTTGCTTTACTTTTGACAGGAGCAGAGACGGCTCATGACATTTCTGTTAGTGTAACTGCAATAAACAAATGATGGAAAAATTATTTTAGTCTAAACACAAGTAGGCAAACAGGTCATGATTAGACAAAACATCTAATATGGACTTTGTTCAATTTTACTTAGCGATCTTTTATTTTTAAGCAACTTTCTCTACCTTGTCCATTCACCATAATGTTAAATTGGCCTCTGTTATCCCCCACGCTGACTCCACCCACGCATTTTGAGGGCGTTAACCGGACTTGCCGTCTGTATCTATGTGTCACATTACGTCACAGCATGAACTTTTTCTCTTAATTAATAATAATTAATGAAATATTGTCAGCACATACAATAGGCTTTATTGTTGCAAATTACAAAGTCTTATAGAATACCTTTATCATGATTCTTATATCACCATATTCCAGACAATCTCCTATATTGAAAAGTGAAGATATTTGTTCTAGTATGCTAGGCATTCAATGATGAGATATAGGTCTAGGCCTAATATTGAATAAGCCTATCACATCTTTAGATTAAAAAACACACTAAATAATTTTAAAGGAAATGTGCAGGTCCCTGTTAGGCCTAAATAAACATAAATAAATAAATAGAATACCATTGACCCCTGACATGGCCCTCCAGTCAGATAATGTTGACCGTAGTGGCCCCCCAGCTCATTTGTGTTTGAGACCCCTGATCTAGTCAACTTTAGGATAAGTATCAAGCTATCTTAATGTAATTTTAACAACTTTAGGCTAATTCAAACACAGCTCCTTGTCAAGAATGAGTTTTCATAGGCTATAGCCTCAGTTAAGCCTATTATTGATTCACTGCTTGAAATAGCAAACATAGTGAGTGAATCAGGCCTAGCCTATTTCTGGTGTGTATACCAATATAGATTAAATATTGACATAAAACAAGTTTATTGCTTGAGTTTCAAGTATAAATCCATGGCATCCAAAACTTTTTTGTCTAGTAGGCTAGGCTATTTTAGGTTCAGTAGGCTATTGTCTTAAAATGGTGTTTTCAGACAAATGTAGTTTTTAAAATTGAAATGATGACAAGACCAGTAGTTGAAATAAAACAATTAAAGAAAAAAGAAAATATGCTATTGTTGATAGGGAAAATGACCAATAGTCAATCCATCTCAATCTCAATGAGAGTGAGTCAAAGGCAGGCTCAACATGCAGGCAAATAATTGTGTGTTGATTTTTGTTGGCAAAAATTTCTATTAAAAATACACCAGAATGCAGGAAATTGTATCTAATATATTAAAATTTTTTCTGGGGGAGGACCCCCACACCCCCCGCCAGTTGGTCCCCCCCACATTACAAAAGCTGGTGACGCCCCTGGTTTCACCACATTATAAATCAAACAAAGTTATAGCCTGGGAGTTCCCATGCTCCTTTACACGCTCATTTCATTTCACTCTGCAGAGCAGCATGGTGACCATGACCGTTTTTCTCGCCTGGTTTCGGTATCCAATCGCAGAACAAAAAGGGATTTATACGGCCCTCGACATTTTACGTCACGTGGTGGCTCTGGTATTGGCTCCGAGGTATGTACAGACGCTATGATAGACATTCGTAGCGCCCAATAAACGGCTATGGACAATTGTAAACGATGCTTCCGCTACGAGAAATGCAATAGGTAGGTCCCCAGACTAAATATCACTTGTGATTTTAGTTTGGCATTCGCCAGGCTAACAAAGTTAATAACTTAACGAAAAAAAATACTGGGCTACGGAAGTAGCCTAAACTTGGAGAAGTTGTAGGCATAAGCAAACGTCGGGTGGCCGTCGTTAGCAAGCTAACACTAGCCAGCTAGCTAATGTAATGTTTTATATTTGAGATTGAATTTATTGAAAGCCTGCGGATAACATTACTGAGTTCATTTTAAGTGGACAGAGCAAAAGTAAACAGTTTACAGCAATATGTTAGGTTTGAGCAAAGTCCAAAACGGCTAGTTTATATTTAGCATTTAGCTATGTTGTCATGGTAACTGCCAAACAAACCGTCTCTCACTAAAGGCACACTTGGTTCATGGTCATACAAAATTGTCTTGCGGAGGCGTGATTGAATTGCCATTTGTTGGTTTCATCAATGATTACAGACAATATTATGGCACACATACATTAATTTAATTACATTTTCTTAATGTTATGAATATTAACTATTTTGGATCTTGAAACAACATTTCTAGCACCTATCCTGACAATCAGTAAGTTAAATGTTAGTCCTGACGAACAGGGAGCTAAAAACGACTTTCACTATGAAAAGGATTCATCTATTTTGGGATGACAGCATTGAAGACAATGCAGAAATGTTATAGATTTCAACATAGGATTACTCGGGAACCGCTAATCACAAAGATGATTGCTATGCATCATTATAATCTGTAGGATCTGCTGTTTCTTTTGATGTGTGTTTTGCCATAGTTAAGTTAAGAACCCGTGAGATATCACACAGATAACAATGTATGACATAGACGCAGAATGTGTTGGTGACCATAATTTTGGCATATCATTCATCGCTAATTATCTCGTAATGCGTTCATCACAGAAACTAAATAGTAGCACTGTTGGAAAGGCCAGTTCATGTAGATTGCAATGATGCCCTTATAATTTCGGTACAATTAAAACTCAGCGAGTAGCATGGCAGAGAAGAATGGGTGTGCCAGTCGGGAGTGGAATGGACAGACGATTGCATGCAGGGAGGTGTTGCAAATCGCGAGTGGAGAATGCAAATCGCGAGTGGATTTTCAGCGCTTTGAAGTGGAATGGATTCGCAATAGATTAGAAACTCTGCTGGATAATTTTGTCATCAAATCTGGGTGGGTCCAAACGTGAAATTTTGAAATCTGAGTGGGTCCCGTCCCACTCACATTCTATTACTGCGACGCCCTTGGGTGAAACATGGGCATTAGTGCCGAACAAACCACTGGTATTTTGTCATTTATGTGTTATTTATTCACTGCTTAAACCAGCGCACTTTACTGCAACAGTTTTATAGATAGCAAGACGCTCGTGATTTCCGTGCAGCCTATTTTTTTTTAGCTGCTTGAAATTAATGGGTGATTTTTTTTCATTATAGAAGTAGCATAGGCTATGCCAAAGGTCACAAAACACTTGTCCATTTAACTTCTTTATGAGGCTCATGCTTGTGTTGCTCTCCAAGGCACGAAACCAGTGAAGACAATTGGGACTGTCAATGCTTAAGATAACTAACAATTACTTTACTACAATGAGACATTTTTTGGTCTTTCAGTAATGACAGAGGCCCAGACCTTCTTTGGCTTCCTCATCATGGTTGAGCCATACGGCAACCCAGATAGCAATAGGTCAGTGGCCCACTGGCGGCCCACCAGTGGCAGAATTGGCGGTCCAACGGCGGTACCCACCAGTGGCCCGCTGGAGTTTTGCTCATCGGTTCTCTAGCGGTCCGCCGGCGGCTCAGAAGCGGCTGCAGATAAAGGGCCACCCTTTTGCCGCTTACTACCCTGCTTGACACGCGAACCAGAATTGTTCTATAGACCCTTAACATCAATTTAAATGTGAAAATAAAACTTTTGCATGAACTTGAATTGAAAATGAAGAATTACAGGGCTGTTGACTCTCAATTGTGAAAAGCCTATCAGCTTTAGCAGCCAGGCTGTCATGTATTACTGCCTTCTACTGGTTTACCTGGAAGGATTATTGCAAGACATGGCATCTTCTGCCCCTGAGGGTGAGGTTCCAGAGATGCTTAGAGTGGTGGACATGCTGATCCCGGCTTTAGGTCAGTCCATGGCATCTGTGGTCCAGGCACGACACCAGGTTTGATCCATCTGAGGCGGCCCTTGAGCAGTCGGGGAAGGCAAACAAGCTGACCGCTGGTTCCGCTCTTCCCCACAAACCTGGACTGGTCCACAGCGTGCACCAGCCCAGACTGCCACAGCAGGGTCAAGCCAAGATGGTCATCGCTCCTTTCGCCAACAAAGGAGCTCAAGGCCTACACGAGATCAGCAACCTGGGCCCGCTATGCGTTGCTGACAATTACCAGCCTCCGATTTCACGCTTTACACCTCAACACCTGTCTCATTGGTGCTCTCACCCTGGAGTCAGGATATCAACTGTTCAGAACTAGGCCCCCTCGTTTCCACGAGGTTGTCCTGACAGTCTTGGAAGGCAATGCCAAGCATGACTCACTTTCACAGAAAGTTTCCGTTCTTATTGGGAAAGGATAGGGCAGGGGTATTACTCCGCCTAATTCCTCATTATGCATCAAGCACTGATCTACTTCCTTCCCAGGGTGTGGAGCAAGGATGTCCTGATTCCGGCAGACAGCTCGACAGTGGTGTCATATGTCAACCCAGGACTACGTATTTCACGTCCTGTCCTGGGCGTCCGGGGATATTTTTAGAAAGTGAGGAAATGTCCTGTTTTTTAAATCACATTCATCATTGGATCATTAAATTTACAGCCACTAGCACTGCACACGCTGTGTGTGATGTAATCCCTGTGGGCAGCCCTGTTCTTAATCAGAAGATAGCTGAAAAGAAGTTTGTTAAATTCATCACAGGCACTATACTAGCGCTGCAACACATATCCAACTGCTTTTTTTTGTTTTTTGCTTCATTGTCTTTTGGAAGCTTTATATGAGTATATCTGCTCTTACAATGGAGGTATTTGGTATTAAATTAAACTAGACAATCAGGTCTATCTATCTATGGCTCAATTTCAGTGTAAAGATGTCCATATTTAGGTGAGGGAAATTTCTTTATATAATATTAAAAATCATCACATTATTATATAGACCTAATTGCAAACTTTGAGATAATTTTCAACCTGATCTCACAGAAGTGAAATGAACACAATTCTTAAAACTGCAATCTGTAGTGGGAGACTATTTTTGTGATTGAAAGACAGAAATCACACCCACTGAGAGTCAGTAAGAGTAGGCTTCGTGGACACAACTCACTCACTAAAATAAAATATGTTTTCTCCAAGCACAATCAGTGGCAGGTGACACTGTTGACACAAAATCATAAATAGCTTACTAATAGCCTAAAGAATTCTGTGCTGAAAAGAGACAGCAGCACAGTTAGCAATGCTCAGTGATGTAGGAGCTGTCTCATTAACTTGCAGTGGGTGGCATCGCGGACCCGAAGTTTTTTTTTTTTTGGCGCACGGGAGCGCCAAAAAATGCAATCGCGGGTGAAGCGGTTTTGCTTCATTGTCTTTGGAAAGCTTTGGGTATATCTGCGCCTACAATGGGGGTATTTGGTATCAAATTAAAGTAGACAACCAGGCGCATGCATTGGTACCACTTGTAATGTACTTGCTTGAAAATAAGGGGGTTCAATTTCAGTGTAAATATCACTGGCATTTTGACAAGGGAAAAATCTTTATCTGGTGTTATAAACTTGGCTTAGTTATCTGCTGGAGTTCCATTTAATAACCAAGAGCTCAAAAAATAAAACTAAACAAAAAAAAATCACTACACATTATGGTATAATTTGAACAGAAGAGTTGTCTATCACCCATTTGCAGAAAGTGAGCACCCCAAATCCATAAAGGTTTGCCTGCTTTCAGACTTCAGTTCTGAAGTCTCACACACAAGAAAGGGGAGGGGTTTGGGGTTCAGATCTTTTCCCTTGCTGTAGCAGCTAGACATTTAGAGAGTAACTAATAGCGATCATAAGTACCTAAGTACCATAAGAGTTTCGCAAAAAATGGAAATTAGCAGCAATACATTTGGTTTGTTATTTTTATTCTCTTGTTCAAGGCCATGATAGTATGATGAGGCGTGCTGCATCATTTTTATGTTATTATTATTATTATTTCCTTTTTGGGGGGGGGGGGGCAGATAAGATGTTCGCCCAGGGCACCAAAGAGGGTAGGACCGCCCCTGCGGACTATGACCATAAATTACCTGACTGTCAGATTTGTCATTGTGATCGACCACTGTGGGACTCACTGAACTAGAACAAGCAAATATTTCTCTTCCTCAGACTGTAATTCAAACCATGTTCACAAAAAGCATGAAGGTTTGAGTAGGAGTAAGTTTCTTTGTATTATTGTTATGCATTAGCGATCTCCTTGAGCATTTTCCGACAGTTGTGAAACAACACAGAATGTCAAAAAAATATTCCTCAGTGCGTAAAATCGCCCAAACCTGTTAGGTCTAGCCTGAAAGTTTAAGTGCTCGGCCTGATTCAATCATGAACGAAGTGGCCATCTCAGAAAAAAAGATCAAGATCAGGCTACCTACAAAGGGAATAGTCGACTGCAGCTTGAAACAGTGCAGAGAAAGCCATTGCGCAAGCATCGTAGGGCCCGAGCACCGAGGTAGGCGACATGTGCGTTGGCCTGATTTTCTTCTTCTTATTATTATTTTTTAATTTTATCTTTTCATTAGCCTATTCATAGATTTTCATAGCATTAGTTAATCTTTACAGCACAGTCATGCAAAGGCCATAATTGTAGCCTTTTTCTTTTGTATTTTACAATTGCTAACACTTTTACCATGAATTTTGTCACTGCTGTCCATGTCACTGCAGTCCTTTGACTAACCCTAATTTTTTTTTTTTAATGGGTGTCGCTACTACCATTGGACTACTATAGGCCTATTTGACAGTAGCCTAGCCTTTGGTCTATTCTGACATACTGGTGTTAGGCCTTGTCCGCTTGAAGAACCTCCAGACCATGAATACGGATGAGCAGCAGAATTATGGTCGGGCTATGCCAGGCTACCATACTGTGGCGTGTTGACCTTTATTCACAGAACTTGGATTACGCAACCCTTTGTTTTAATTATTAGGAGAACTGGTTTTGTGTTTATTTGTTTTTTTCTGCCCATACCTCCTGTGACACTGCATGAAATTTCCATTGGGCGCCAGCCATTGACAGCACATGAAAGGCGCCAGCCAGACTTGACAAGACTTCTATCTCTATATCAAATCTCTCACATCTACATACCTAACTTCTCAGAACAAGAATGTTAGCCAAAACAAAAGCATAGAATGTTGGCAAACACATACACACTTAATGGTGTGTTCAAATTGACAGTGTTTTATTTATATAAAAAAAAAACTTGGCTGGAGTGTTTGGGTTGTTTTTTTTTTTTTTTAGACTTTTTTAAACTACAGGTTTAACAGCACCAAACAACAGTTTAGAACACAAGTATATTATACTCATTAGGCTAGGCTACTAAAGTTAGCTTTTGCTACTTGTATCAGTGTCAACTAGCAGTGGTTATAATGCAAATATGATTTCTTTTTGACCTGAAAACCACTCAAGGGTTAACAATAAACTTCTTTCTAGCAGATTTTATTTTTGTTGTAAATAAGCCATATCCATGTTCTCTTGTAAAATGCAAATGCACATTAAACACATTGGACAAGCATTTCACAATGTGACAAATGAATAATGTAAAAAGTAACGGAAATATATCTTGGGCAATCTCTAGATATACAGTGTAATCCACAGTAGCCTCAAAAATAACCATGTTATGTCTTTAAATCCACAGACTTCAAGATGAGCGAAGATCTGAGGCTTTTGCTGGTGGGGAAGACTGCAGTGGGAAAGAGTGCTTCAGGAAACACCATTCTTGGGAGAGAAGCTTTTAACTCAGATATCAACCCTGCCTCCGTGACCTCAAAATGCCAGAAAGAAGCTGGGAAAGTGGAACAGAGAGATGTGTTTGTGGTTGACACTCCTGGTCTATTTGACACAAATTACAATGAAGCAGAGATCAAAATGGAGATCGCAAGGTGCATCACTCTGTCCTCTCCTGGTCCCCATGTGATTCTGGTAGTTATTCAGTTGGGTAGATTCACAGCGGAGGAGCAGAATACAGTGAAGATGATTCAGGAAATGTTTGGTAAAGAATCAGCCAAGTACACAATGGTTCTTTTTACTCATGGAGAGAAATTGAAAAAAACAACAATTGAACAATTTATCATGGGGAGCAAAGACTTTCAACAGTTCATTGATCAGTGCCAGGGGGGGTATCATGTCTTTAAAAACGATGACCGAGATAATCGCTTTCAAGTCACTGAGCTGCTGAAGAAAATTGATGAGATGGTGGTCGCAAATGGTGGAGGTAATTACACCACTGAGATGTACAAGAATGTTGAAGCAGAGATTGAAAGAGAGAAACAAAGGCACCTGAAAGAGATGGAAGCAGAGACAAAAGAAAAAGAAGAGAGGCTGAAGCAAGAAAAGAAAAACAAGGAAGAGTTGGAGGAAGCTTTAAAAAACTTAAGAGAAGCGAAAGAGAGAGAAGCTAGGCAGAAAGTTGAGTCAGATGATGCATTCATACAGAAACTTGCAGATATGGGTGTAATATCAGTAGGTGCCATATCGTATGGTATAGCTGGTGCAATGATAGGTTCTGCTTTGGGAGGGCCAGTAGGTACAGTTTTGGGATTAGGAATTGGAGCAGCGATGGGAGCAGGAGTGGCAGCAGTATCAAATGCAGGAGCGAAAGCATTAGTGAAAAAATGCACCATACAGTAATGGAAGATCACTCTGAATTTCTGTTTCATTTACATTTTCATGATTCTTTTTCTTGAGATGGGATCAGAATCAGAGGTGCCAAATAGTCAGGGGCGGGGGGATTTAGCATGCATTGAGACTTGTCCCAACTTCTTCCATTCCATAGATATACATATTTTTCTAAACTATTTTGATAGAATTGAATGGCTTTGAAACACAATAAAAGCAGACAACACCCAAGGCTTTTTGTGGGAGTAAGATTGTTCATAGATTGTCAAGTACAGTGACATCATGACATTGATCTGTTCAACTTATTTTCATTCGTTCATGCTTCAACTGTAGTGTAAAAATGTTGCACCGATAAAATTGAGTAATCCTATTGTTTGACTTTTTACAGTTTACAGTTTTTACAGTACATTGCCTTCATAAATAGGCTGTATGGCCTGATGAATTATTTGGCCAAAATCTTAGAGTAGAATGAGACAATAATATTACAATTGCTTGTTATTTTGCATTAAGTTACTTAAAAATATCCATTAATTTAATTATTTTTTTTAAGCCTTATGAATCTGCAGCGCCCTACATTTGAAGCCCTCACCTAGGCAATTTGGTTTTGGGGCGCTAGGTTGTGGGTAATAGGGCCTGTACCAGCCTAGAAGTCTAGACATACCGTAGCGGCGGCAAATTCATTTGCTCAGCCTGTATGTCTAGTAGCAAGCCATAGGGAATTGGCACAATGGTCTTTTGAATTGGTGTTTACATCTTGTTTGTTCCTCCAATTGGTCCTAGGCTATCTAGGCCGTAAGGTGACCCCCGTTATCGTTCAGTTTCGCTCCACAGCATCGGCACCACATACCCGTTAGTTGATAAAAGTACCACAGTTACGTTGCAAGTCATGATTAAGTTTCGCTTCCTGCATTTTGTGTATTTGTTTACAACCGAGACGTTCTCCGAAGAACTATTTTCCCTAGGGCGGAATGACTATTTGACGTCACACGACACCACGTGACCGTTCTAAACCAATTACGTTGCCGCATTTACCACAACAAGTGCTGTCAAGTCATAAGGCGATCTCCCAAATATCATTTCGAAGTGGGTATATCATAATAATTATCAAAGATAATGCTCATTCATGTATTTCTGGATTGGAAGATATAAATTATAAATAGTGCTTTATTTAAAGCACAAGGCACAATTTTGCAAGTGACATTTCATGCTATGATTTTTGATCAATTATTAACATAGCATGAACAACTATTATGCAAGTGGATAAGGTTACCTTTTCATGTTGACCTTTTCATTAATAAATGGAAATAATTGTAATTATCAATGATAAGGACCATTCAGGTATTCATTTATTAATTTATTTACAAATAACTATACGACAAAAAACAAATATCAAAAGCAAAGCTGCTGTGTAAAGTGTCTGTGTGTCCTCTGTTGTTGTTTGTTGCTTTGATGTCCTTCTTTCCATGTCGCTGTCTGTCTGGCTCATTTCGCTGGACTGAGTCGTTTCTGCACCTGATCAAAGTAAAAAAGTCAAAGCCAAAGCGAACTTTATTGTCAATCGAGCACTGCAAGAGTACATTGCACGCAGACTGAAATTGCATTTCTCAAACCTCCAAATGTGCAGTTAAAAATTAAGACATATAACTGAGATGTATATAGGACATCACAACTCACAGGACATAAAGTCCTGTCTTGTAAAGTGCAGTCTTGTTCTCTGGAGTGAGTTCAGCAGTCTGATGGCTTGTGGGAAAAAGCTGTTGTTGTTGTTGTCTGGTTGTTCTGCAGTGCATACTGCTGTAGCGCTTGCCAGAAGGTAGGAGGGTGAACAGTGCGCGTGAGGGGTGGGTTGTGTCTTTGATGATGTTGATGGCTCTTCTTTGACAACGGGATGGATACAGGTCTTGAATGGATGGTATAGCTGATCTTGTGATCTTCTCTGCTGTTCTCACCACCCTCTGTAGTGCTTTCTGGTCTGCAACATGGCAGATGATAACAAGTCCAAGACTGCATGCGTTGACAAGTTCTCAGCAAAAAACACTTCAGATGTATTGCATTTGGCGGGGGTGTGGAACACTAGCTTAGGAAAATCACGGCTGAGTCTCTTCTTCAATACATCCTTTCTGTAACACAACAAATCAACAACAACAAAAAAGGGTCATATGAGTACCAGCAAAGGAAGGCTTCATGTTGTGGCTGATATACAATAGCCACCTTTGCAAATCAACTAAGAGAGTGAGTAAAATATTATAGGTGGAGTGTACTTGCTATGCAACAGATATAATACCAAGTATTCCCAAGAGAAGCACATACTGTAACTAACATCACACTATCAAGAAGACTGCCATCCTCCTTATTGCAAAATAATACATGTACAGTATGTGCAGATGACAAGCAGAGTGTGTGCACACACTGTATGACAAAAATAAACTGCCGTGCAATTACCTGTAGCTTGAAGCCTCAACACCTTCAATTGACTGCACCAGGTCAATAAATGCCTTCCTCAGTTGACTCATCCTCAGGACCTCTTGGTTGATCAGCAGCCTTTGACGTATCATCCTCTCGCAGAATAACTTATAGCTCAGATCAAACGGTGACTCGATCCTTACAAAAAAATATAGAAGAAGATATGTTGTGAGAGCATTTGTTGTGTGTTGTGAGAACAAACTGTCTCATTCATAGGATACACATTGTACTGTTTGTGTTTTTATATAAAATTAATATATGACTTACTATTCTTTTTCTGCTCTGACAGGAACACTCAAAAACCTTCTATACTGTCGGTAGCAACTTTTGTGGTACTGCACCTCCACAGGGTTCATACACTTTTTCACCAGTTTTTTTCCATGACTTTTCCATGACTTTTCCAAAACCTTTTAGTGAATTTCCAGGACCAAAAAAAACAATGACCACTCGCGTGCGCACGAGGCGTATTACATAGATTATATGTATGTAAATATATATTTATACTATATATTATCTACTACAGGCTATAAGCTGCTGCTATACTTGTTACATTAATTATATTTAGTGCTGTCAAGCGATTAAAATATTTAATCGCGATTAATCGCATTTTTGCCGTAGTTAACTCATAATTAATCGCGATTAATCGCAAATTTCTTTCTATTCTAAATGTTTCTCGATTTCTTTTTGTCCCATTTTTATTTATTTATTTTCATTTTAATGCTGTTATCAGCATTCATTGGTGGGGGTGAATACCAATTTAAAATAAAATAAAACCCAGTTACAGCATCAGAAATTATTAACATGTTCAAGTACTGCCAGAGAGATGTCCATGTCTTTTATGTTGCTTTAAGTTTACAAAAAAAAAAAAAAAAAAAAAACCTGGATGGTGACCCTTTAAATTATACTAACCTATATTTTAAAGAGGCTCAATGAAAATATGGCATTATGGTCTACATGAGTAAACCTACATTGCATGAGCATACCTTTAAAATGCATTTGACCATATTGGCAATTGCCCTGCAAGAAGCTCTCATTTTAGGGTCATACGTTCAGAATCAGGTAGGCTATATGCGTCTCGTTTGCACAAATTCTCTCTCTCAGTTGCTCCAACCTGTTTCACCTCTCTCACTCGCGCTGCAATTTTGAAACTGATATTAGCCTATTTGCGGGGTATTCAGTTCAAGAGAAGGGATTTCTAAGTGACAACATTAATCCTCTAGCTAGTTAACAACCTAAATATGCGAACATGCGAGTGAGCGTCAACGATTGTGTCGGTAAAATATTTGTTTTCACTGACATCAAATGACGCTCACAAGCATTCTCTCTCTCAGTTGCGCTCCGACCTGTTTCACCTCTCTCACTCGCGCTGCAATTTTGAAACTGATATTAGCCTATTTGCGGGGTATTCAGTTCAAGAGAAGGGATTTCTAAGTGACAACATTAATCCTCTAGCTAGTTAACAACCTAAATATGCGAACATGCGAGTGAACGTCAACGATTGTGTCGGTAAAATATTTGTTTTCACTGACATCGGAGCAGCAGAGCAGAGTGCAGACACCCGTGCCTTGTGTGCAGTGCGCGTGTAGGCTACTGTAGGCATGGTCCTTGGCTAAGCAGTAGGCCTACTTCAAGCCTAATAGCCTACAAACACAGGACATACTGAAACGTCGGGAGGTGTTGGAATGTCGGAGATATTTTTTTTCACATTCCATTGATAATGGCGGGTCAAATGCGTTAATCGCGCGTTAACTTGCATCGGGCACGAGTCTGGTCCTCGTCCCTGGCAGTCTGCGCGGCCTGGCTGGCTGTGAGAGACTGTCTTAGCTAATTTGGCAACACGGTAAGACAGTCTCTCACAGCCAGCCAGGCCGCGCAGACTGCGATAGAAAACATTTCCATCGAAGAAAACTCGGCAATTTACATTTTATTACGGCACATGATTAAAAAAAAAAAACATTATCGGTGACACACTATACATATTTCCAAAACTTTTCCAAAACTTTCCGACAAAATATTTTTTTCCATAACTTTTCCAGGGCCTGGAAATTTATTTTTCAAATTTACAAACTTTTCCAGGTTTTTCATGACCGTACGAACCCTGCTCCAGAGCCACACAGTCTCTGTCCTTGATGTGAATGAGGATGCTCTGGTCATCCTTTGCGTCAGCAGCTTCCTGCAACTTGCCTTGCACAAAAGAAAAAGAAAACAGAATGATTAAATAGACAGGAAAACAATTCATTTCCTGGTGCAGTGGTGATGTAAAAAATGGTGCTAGGTGTTTCACCCAAAAAGTATTCCTTAAGGACACAGATGTACAGCACAGCCAGGACACACCCCTAGAGCCTGGGGCTGCCCAGCAACACACAGAGACAGAAGCGGAAAAATCCCAAGTGTAGGCCAAAGAAGGGGGCAGGGGGGGGTGGGGGAATGGCACGGGGGATGGGGTGGTTCAGAAGCAGTGTGTTGACCAGACAGGCCATCAGGCTGAGGAGCCTCATTTCTGTACAGGTATTCAGTGCCATATTAACATCAGGCATCCTATGACATCCATACAAACATATCCATTACCATATTAAAGTCAAAATGGGATTCATTCTATATATATATATATATATATATATATATATATATATATATATATATAAATCTAAAACACTGAGTGGGATATTGTAGGCATGGGAATGTTATGGAGGCTATTGAAATGTAATTTCACACCCACACACATACACAACACATTATGTATGGCAACTCACACATACATTAAGATTAGACAAATACAATGATTGTGCAGCAGTGAAGGCTAGATAGTCATTCAACGTCTCCTAACATCTGTGTGTGTGTGTGTGTGTGTGTGTGTGTGTGTGTGTGTGTGTGTGTGTTGGGGGATGGAATGCATTCGCATAGACTACCTACTGTTTGTGTGTGATAGGGGTGGTGAAACACAGTCTTACCTGCTGTTAAACTCTGTGTCTTTGACAAAGCTTCTTTTTGACGTCTGCCACCGGCGACGACCAATTTGCGATCTTTCTTGCAGATACAGATGGCAGGAAGAACGGGGCCAGAGCTCGCGATGGGCAAGCTTGACGTTTCCTGGTCGGAGTGGTCGCAGTCGATGAAGCAGGGATAGCCTCGCTTGTTTGGGTGTCTTGTTGGTCATCTCTCCACTCTGCCTCTCGCACGAGACGGTGTTTGGCTCGTTCTATTTCGCGCTTGTCAATAAACCTCCGGTAGCATGTGGAATGGAAAGCTGCATCTTCGGAAATTTCCTCAAAATCCAACTCAATACAGTGTTTGAAATTTTCTGCTACGTCTCTGCTCTCACCCTTCAACTCTAGCCACTGTCGAACACTATTTCGATAGGTATTCCACCTTTTGCTGGTGAAATTCTGTGCTTCCTCATGCTTAACAGAAGATATATGTATGTAACACATCTTACTTTTCGAAGATTTGTCTTATTTTACATTTTCGGTCGAGTTTTCTTCTTCTTCGGTACTGCTGGATGTTCGCCCTGCTAAAACGTTAGCTGCCATGCTGCTTCTGTTTACTCGATCAGCTGACATACCAGCTATCCGATTCGTTCATTCTGATGACGTCTCGACCGTGGTACCTCTCGCGAGCAAAGGTGTTTCTACGCCTGTCGAATATGTACATACGCCTCGGAGACACTATTCCTTCATTAAACGTTGATAATTTAAATAGAAGTACACGGCAACCAATGGCGAAAGTGTGTTTGAATCCTCAACATAACGCATTCTTATTTATGAAATGGTTATTTTTTGTTCGCGAGGCTGCGGAGCGAAATTTGGTTTCTAAAGCACTTTTCGAGGGTCACCTTACGGCCTAATCGTGTTGCGTCCAGATTGAGTTTGAAAGATAACAGCCTTGTTCCGCCTACATTTAAAGGTATAATCTGGTGTGAATCAACACCTAGCCCTGCTGTTTTATACTGCTAAGCCAGGGGTAGGGAACCTATGGCTCGGGAGCCAGATGTGGCTCTTTTGATGGTTGCATCTGGCTCGCAGACAAATCTTTAATAAAAAGAATGATTACTTTAAAAATATAAAACATTCTCATGTAGGCCTATTTCAATCCATTCATCTATCTATTTAAGTCTTGAATAGCAATTGTGAGAAATGGAAAGCCATTCACAGATGAGGAGTATGCCAAAACACTCTTCTGTACTTTTTGATTACTTTTCGAATAAAGATAAAATAAATTAATGAATAAAAGACATGCCTGTATATTGTATGGCTCTCATGGAAATAAATTTTAAAATATGTGCCATTCATGGCTCTCTCAGCCAAAAAGGTTCCCGACCCCTGTGCTAAGCGCTACTGAAAGATAAAATTTTGTGCATCGTAGACCGAGTTTGCGAAACGGCAGCTAACACTAAGGTGAATGAGGCATGTCAAAAACGAAACCTAATCGATTTGCTTTCGTTTTGAAATGCCCCATTCTGTTAACGTTGGCTGCCGTTTCGCTATCTCAGTCTGCCTTGCATGAAATCCAGTGATTGAAGTGGCTATAGCGCTTGGCACTACAAAACAGTAGGACTACGTGTTGATTCACGCCGGCTTTCTCTTTTACGTTCAGTCTATGCCTTGATGCCAGACTATACATTTCAATGATATAGGATGGCCTGCCAGGCTAGCCTGTACTAGCCTGGCATGCCCTCCCAGTGACGTAACACCTTCGGCGTTGCTGTCGCTGGTCTGGCCAGCTGCTGATTGGGCAGGACTTCGGAGTTCTAGCCTGACACGTCAGACTATATCATAAGAATGTATAGTCTGAAGACCACTGATAGACTGTACCTCAGTGGAGGGGCGGATGATTGCGTTGTCTTTCAAACTGCCTCTCCACGTAATAGGCTAGCGTTCCGGCCAGTGGTACCAGCTGGTATATCAAAGTTTTCCCGTAGCCCGTCGGTAACACGGCAAAGACATCTTTTTCAGAACAAAAAACTTCAGTGCACTTTCTTGTTTCACTTTCAAAGAAAATGACAAGTGCAATTCGTCCAAAACTAAAGCCAAAGACGATTCTGCTCTGGTTTGAGCAGGGCTGTCGTCATCGTACAAAGCCCGCCTTACGATTTCCTGTACACATACCGCGCAGTGATTGGTTATCCGCCGCCAGAGGAAGAATACAACGGGTTTCTATCAGTGGCCTCTAGACGTATCCTCCGTGCAAATTCAAATTTGCTACCGCTAGGGGTACGTCTAGAGTTCTAGGCTATCTGAGTTCCACAAAAATGTGGAACTTTGAGCAGCTCCAACGGCTCTCAGGCCCGAATCACACACAAACTGCGCGTTCACGGTGCGGCCCGTGAGCGGTGCCTGTGGGCTTGTGCATTCACACAAGAAAGTGTCTCTGGGGTGTTCTGCGCGAACCGGCTGTCCGAGCTCTGTATTGAAAATCTATGGACACCGCGCAAGTCCCGCTTACCGCGCTGAAAACGCTTGGAAAAATAGAACTTGTTTCTATTTCAAAAAAGCTGCGCGGTTCACCGCTCAGAAACCGGACAGGAGCCGCGCAGAACACGCGTGCAGTCTGAATGACCTAAGGTTTGTGTGTGAATCGGCCGTCAGTCCTATCCCTTTGTAGGTTTGCTCAACCGTTTTAACTCCTCATATTTTGATGAAAATCAAACCATCCTTAATTAAATCACATGGAATCATCTATACTACTTGGATACTATATATTAAATACAAAAAATTGCTCAGTAGCTTTATTTATTTTAAAGCCATGCCATTTCAGCTTGTATGACTTCAAAATACGGAATTTCATAAATTCAGCCATTATACATATCAATTTTTCCATATTTTCCAAGTATAGGAGTTTTAAAAACAGTCCATAGAACACACATATCAATTTTCATGCAAAAGTACACATGTTTTGAGTATTTAATAATTTTGTGAAATTATGCTCTACCAAACGGTTGAGATGTCCCTAAAGGGTCATAATTCAGTGAATGGAAATTAATAGGCTGTTATGTCAAGTGTCAAAAAATCATAGAATCTCTTCATAGAACATTTTTTAACTCCATGGTTGGGTACACTAGGTCCTAAAAATGCCCTCCACACCCTTAGATGGTATACTTAAGCATTTCAAGGGAGTGTAGGGTATATTGGAACCGGTGCCTGTGGATCTATATGGGTCGTTAAAACCAAGCTGGTGAGTGTTTTCGCCTCAAGATTTTCCCCTGATGTAGATTCGGAAGAATTGACTTGTTACCTCAAAGGCAAACTTCAGTGGGATGTGACTTGCCAAAAGATTGACAGTGTTCAAAAGCGATATAATTCGTTTAAAATTACAGTGGAATGCGCAAAGGTCGAAGAAATGTATGAGCCGGAGCTCTGGCCAGAAGGAATCTTTGTGCGCCGCTTCTTCGAGGCACGAAAAACTGTGGTTTTAAAAACTCTTGGGGTGGCAAGGAGCAATGATAATGTGTCTGAGGCCGGGGCATCTGCTGCGGTCAAGGTTGGACTGCTGCCATGAGAGTTGTGTCTTACAATGCGCGAGGCCTGCGCTTAGGTCAGAGCGTTAGTGACAAAGCGCGACGCATAGTGATTGACCAACTCTTTGACAGCGCGGACATTCTATGCATACAAGAGACACTGCTGGCCAAACAGGATCTCGAGAGACTTAATTCGGTGCATAATGACTTCTACGGGGCAGGGGAGTCTACAACTGACTTAAGTTTGGGACTAGTACGTGGCCGAATACCTGGTGGTGTGGCCATATTCTGGCAAAAGAAATATGATCCAGTGATAACTGCGATACGCTTAGATGTGGACTGGGCCATAGCGATCAAAGTTACATTTGAGAAAAATGATTTTATTATTTTAAATGTGTATACTCCATATGAATGCAACCAAAACGAAAATGAATTTCTGAACAGACTTGCATTCATCAGCTCTTTTATTACAGAAAGTGAATGCACATCTATATTTGTGGTGGGTGATATGAATTCTGATGTTTCAGATATCCAGTCTCTGTTTGGACAACACTTGCAGCACTTTTGTCAAAACAGTAAATTAGTGCTCTCCAGTAAAGTGCTGATGCCTGAGAATAGCTATACATATATCAGTGAGGCATGGCATACAACATCCTGGCTAGACCACTGTATATGCACTGCTGATGCCCATGACTGTTTATCTGAGATAAAGATTTTGTATGATATGTCAATATCAGACCACATTCCCATCTCTATGGTATTGAATCTGAATAGTCTACCAGCACTGGCAAGTAATAATGGAATACAACATACATGTAGAAAGATAGACTGGGCTAAGCTCTCTCAATGTGACCTTCGGAAGTACAATACATTAGGTCAGTGCAGTGAGCAATGAGCAGTGTTCCTATACCACATGTAGTTTTTTGCTGTGATGCTAATTGTCAAAATTCAGTTCACCAGAATAACTTAGTCAACCTGTATGAAAATATAGTGAAATGTTTGATTACTGTTGGTAAGCATTTTATTCAAGATAAGAAAAAACAAAAGATCAGGCCCGGATGGAATGAATATGTGGCAGAGCTCCACTCTGAGGCAAAAGAGGCTTTAAGAAACTGGGTAGCAGCTGGGAAAGTAAATTATGGCCCAGAGTTTCAGCATAAGAAGGCCACTAATGCCAGGTTTAAATATGCTGTACGCTATGTGAAAAGAAATGAGCAAATGATGAGGTCAAACTCAATGGCTAGAAAACTCCATCAAAATGATATCCAGGAATTCTGGAATGAAGTTAAAGTCATTAACAATAGCAAGATGCCTCTTACCTCCACTGTAAATGGTGTATCTGGGGATGGGAATATTGCTGAGATATGGGCGAAGCATTTTGAGGAAATTTTTAACTGTGTTGAAAGTGCTGCTTTTAAAGTAGATGATGTTAGTCATGATGTTGGTGTGGTTATTAGACCAGACGAGGTGTGCAATGCCATTGGGAAGCTAGCAATGAATAAGGCCAGTGGTCAGGACGAAATCACTGCTGAGCATCTGAAATATGCTAGTTACAGACTCTCAGTGCTACTTGCCTTGTGTTTCTCTGGCCTGTTAGCACATGGCATATTGCCCCACTCTTTGTTATCTGTGCTTCTGGTACCAGTTATCAAAGATAAAACATGTAAAGCATCTAGTATTGACAACTATAGGCCCATTGCACTTGCTAGTATAATTTCCAAAGTTCTAGAGCGGGTCATTTTAGAGAAGCTCCAAGGATATGTGGAAACAACTGACAATCAATTTGGTTTTAAGCATAAACATGGAACAGATTTGTGTATATATGCATTGAAAGAGATCATATATACATATAAGAAGAAGAACTCAACAGTATTTACATGTTTTTTAGATGCGTCCAGGGCATTTGACCGTGTTAACCATGGGAAACTGTTTTTAAAACTACATCAACGAGGGGTCCCTTTATACTTAATACGAATCTTACAGTACTGGTATTCCCATCAAACCATGCAGGTTAGATGGGGCCAAGCTTTCTCTAGCCAGTTCTTGGTTACCAATGGCGTCAGGCAAGGTGGTATTCTTTCCCCTTTTCTTTTTAATCTTTACATGGATGATCTATCCAGGAAATTAAACGAATGTAAGACTGGGTGTATGGTTGGGGATAAGGTCATTAATCATCTATTGTATGCTGATGACTTGGTTGTCCTGTCTCCCTATAGTGCTGGTCTTCAGCAATTGCTCAGAGTCTGCTCAGAGTATGGTATAGAGTGTGACATCAAATATAACTCTAAAAATAGTGTTGTAATGCTTTTTAGGACTAAGGAGGATAAAAAGCTAAACTTCCCTTCTTTTTATCTAAAGGACAGTGAGCTGACAACTCTAACCAAAGCTAAATACTTAGGTCACATTCTTAGGAGTGACCTATGTGATGATGATGATATTCAGCGCCAGTGTTGCAAACTTTATGCTCAGGCAAATATGCTGGCACGGAAATTCTATATGTGTACTAAGGAAGTAAAAATATCTCTGTTCAGGACTTACTGTACATCACTGTACACAGCTCACCTTTGGTGTAGCTACAGTAGAGCAAAAATAAATAAGATTAAGGTGGCGTACAATGATGCTCTTAGAATCTTGCTTAAGGCTCCTAGGTGGGAAAGTGCAAGCACTCTGTTTGTCTCTGTAAATGTGCCCACATTTCAGGCTATTCTTAGGAATCTCATGTATAAATTTATGTGTAGATTGACTTCATCAAGAAATGGTATTATACTGTGTTTGTCCAATGTAAAGGAAAGTGATACCCAATACAATTCAGA
>JAODXP020008071.1:0-84867 GCA_027497455.2 Sardinella longiceps | reverse complement strand
GCATATGGCAGGTTAACATTTACTTTTGATATGCTGTAAAGAGATTCACAATGACCTGAATTTCATTAAAATTAAAAATTTAAATAACATAAACAGCCATTTTTTAACTGACTTAATGAACATTCCAAAATAGAATCATAGGTCACGCAGGGGAGACGGTGAAAATTTCTGGTAGAGAGTAATTGATTATAATAGTATCTTTGAGACATGGTTTGGGCAAAAAACATAGCCCTAAACTCATATGCATTCCTATGAATTGTAATTATGAACTTTTCTGGCATCTAACCGAGGAGGATTTGGATAAATAACTCCATCAGCAAATAATTCATTTATTGTTCAAGCAGTGAAGTGGACAGTGGACAGTCTTGGTGAGTAGGCTTGCTGAGCTAACATAATCTATAGGTTAATTATTAGGCTATTAGTTTGCCATCACATCAGAATATACATTGAAGTTTTTAACAGAATCAAGTCTGTGTTACGACCCAATGGTTACGACGTAGAGGACGTAATCTTCCCAAATCTACCACAGTCAAGTTAGTCTGTCTACCGCTCCATCGGCCTATTAGCCTACAGCTGAGCTCTAACTGGCTATGAATCACTCAAGCACCGTGTCCACATGACGGGACCAGATACAGTCGCTTTGCTGACTATCAGCAAGTGTATAGATTTGTCATAACGCTTTAATTGTTATTTCGTCCCCGTTCGCATTTTGCTGTCTTATCGTCATATCTCGAACTTCTTGCAATAAAGTTCAGGCTGGTTATGCAGCTGGCGCGATGAAATTGGAAGTTGGCTTTGATATTCGCTGGCTAGCGCAATAAAATTGAAGTTGCCTTTGATATTAGCTGGCTAGTTTGATGGGCATGGATGGACATACAAGCATGGTGTATTTTTTGCCGATTAATTTATGAGTTAGTTGACGTGCTTTTCCTAACCTGTAGCCTGTCATGCAAAACATTATGATTTTTATAGTCTAGTCCATGATTTTTACCTGAGATTGTCAGACTAATACAAACAGTCGAGGCTATCGCATCTAGGCAGTGATCTTTGAAAAGACTTGTCAGCAAGTGCGTAAATTTTCCATATTGCTTTCAGCTGTTTTCATGTTCTTACACATTATTAGCAGTCTCATGCATGCATCGAACTTCCAGGCTATTGCAGATGTTACAAGCTACTATGTTTGTCTATGAAGTAGCCCATGTTTGATAAATAGCCTATTGCATACAGACACGGTGAATTTTCTGTTGATTCATTTATGACTTGCCGTGTAGCACTTTTCTGAGCCAGTAACCCGGCGGATACTTGTGCAAAACAGATATATCTCGTTTTGTCATGGGAACCGATTTGACCCGAGTCTGTCTGTGATCATGTTATAGCAATCTGGCCTATTATTAAGTTGCAAAAACAATGCAGACATACTTTGGTAATGTTTTGTACATTTACAAATTCCTGTAATGTAACTGTAGGTGAAATAGTTATGCCTCATACACCATGCAAAAGTAAGTAGAGGCAGCCACGACTCCCCTAGGTGACGTAGCACCACCTTTAGAATGTTCATGAATACTGCATAAAAATGGCTATTAAAACCGTTTTTTCCCCATTCGCGTCCATAAAAAAAGATACAAAATGATACAAAATTGTTTCTACGTACGTTAATGAACAATATAATGTCTAAATCCACTGAAAATTTAACCTGCCACACACACTTTAAACCCTTTTCTCCTGGGAAACGTGAAAAGGACTACATCAATCGGAAACTCTTTCCATCTATCCAGATGCAGGCTGTATGCAATGCAGAAGGGAAATTCCTCAACATCTTCGTGGGGTATCCTGGCTCTGTACATGACTCCAGAGTATTGAAAAACAGCTGCATGGAACAGGAAGAAGGAAGTGCAGAAGCGCACGGTCAGGAAAGGAGTACAATGGATCCATCGGATGTTGAGATGAGTTGGATAAACAGGCCTGCCCAACATAACAACCGTCAACTCCTCTATACAGTCCAGCTGCTTCCACCACTCACACAATGGAGCAGTGGTGACTCTTCAGAAAGTCCTCCTCCCTACACACCACAAGAATGTCCTCCTCCTCATCCTCCTCCCACATCACCTGAATACCTTTCAGCCGCCCCTCCACCAGTGCATCAACAGAATTTGAGAGGAGGGCCTAACAGATGCGTATTTTGGAGCTTAGACACCCTCTTGATTTTCGTTACTTCATTACTACTTGGTTTGGCAATTCTGCTAATTTACCTGATAATACAAGCAGTAAGCATGAAAAAATTCCACTTGTTAGAACAGCAATCTTAAAAAGCTTTTAGTAAGTTTGAAGGTTTCTAGTGTTACATTACTCTACATTGTTTCCTGTAAATTTAATCTGCTGATGTACATGTTGTACACTGTCCTTGGTTGGCACTTTTAGTAAGTTTGAAGGTTTCTAGTGTTACATTACTCTACATTGTTTCCTGTAAATTTCATCTGCTGATGTACATGTAATACACTGTCCTTGGTTGGCACTGGCCAATTCACCTTTGGCTAAGCCCCGCCCATCGAACGCAGATAAACCAATTGGAGTTCAGAATGATTCATTGTCCGGCAGGGGTCCGACATTCGCTGGCGTAAGCCCCATAGAGTTACATTAGGAGCCTTGAATTTTCTCCATATTTCTTCAGATTTATAGAGATGTAAATATAGAAGAATGGTCACATTATATGGACTGTATTGATTTAACACTGATGTGAGGAATGCCATGTCAATTTCGTTCAGATCTTTGTAAATTACGTGAATTTTAATTAAATTAACTGCTCCAGGCTCCCACCTTTTGGCTTTCCCTAGAAGACGGCTCCAACTAAACCATAACAAGACAAACTAACATGCCTGTGGATTAAGTCACACAGTCCATTCAATGTGAAATACACAATTACGGCTACTTAATGGGCTTAATACACGTCAACGTTGTAGATAACATTCGTGTCACTTAAAGAAAACAAACACAGCCATCACCCTTATATATCGCTAGCATAGTTTGCTAATCACTATTAACTTTCAGTGTTGAGAGAGGGAGATTCGTCTGGATAAATATGAATGATCTTCGGTAGAAACGTGTTGGTGATTGTAGAAACAGTTAAAAGGGACTTAAGCTTGTGCTTTCCATGTGAAAGTGGAGGTGTGAGCGATCAAGGATCAACAGAGCAAACGGAGTTGTTCATGAACTTCATGTAGCACTGTAGCCTAAGTTAAACTGGGCTAACGTGGGTTAACAGCAGCAGCATGTTCGCCCTTAACAGTTAGGGAAATAATTTATTTACCGTGTGTTGACTAAAATATAGAGACACTAATGTTACGATGTAGGCTACTTAACTGTTCAATCATTTATTTGTCACCTGTTTGTTACAAGATAGTATCCTTCATCCTGATCCAAATGAAACGAAGCATTGCTATTAAATCTAACATTAGCCATCAGTGAATTTCCATCTCCTGGCATTCAACGAAGCCAGATTTTAATTTTGCAACATATCCCTCGATGTCATACTGGCTTTCGCCTATACAGGCATATTGTAATCATATTGTTAGGTCTGCACAAAAGTCACGAGTTGTTCATTTTTACAGACAGACGTACTTTCCCCATTATATTCCTATGCAACTTTAGTAAGCAATGTCGGAGTCTGGAATGTCAACAATGGGGGCGGGGCTTAGCCAAAGGTGAATTGGTATGGTAGTTTTGATTAATATAGCTGTATGGTGAAAGTTGGCCTAATCACTGTTTATACAGGTAATACATTTTTGATTATCCCAATGGGCATGTCATCATACTCAATGGGCTAATAAAATTGGTTTTCTCTCCAAAAAAAAAAAAAAAAAGAAAAAGAAAAACAGCTGCATTTACATGCTGCCTCTGTATCCTCCCCCAGCACACTTCATCTAGGGTGATGGTGGATATCCCTGCATATTCCATCCGATATCCATCATCACCCCTTACCGCGAACCTGTTGAAGGGAGGAGACAGAGCCGGTTCAACCAGCGGCATGCCAAGGCCTGGTGCATCATTGAGCGGGCCTTTGGCATGTTGAAGACCCACTGGCGGTGCCTCCTGTTCAAGGCTCTGGAGGTAGGGCGCATCTTTGCCCCAACAGTCATTCCAGCCTGTGCAGTCCTGCACAATATCTGCATTATGGAGGGTGATGTCATTGAAGTGGACGACATGCCCCCAGAGCCAGATGTTCTCTGAACTCGTCTGTGAGGGGGGAGCAAAGTGGGCATGACTGGCGACATGTTGTGCCATCCAGGATGATCCGATGCCTATGGTCGACCACGACTATTTATAGGGTTGGTTTTTTTGTTTGTTTGTTTGTTTTTTTTTCCTTTTTCTGTCGACGAATTTTATGTATTGAGTGCTTTTTTTTCAAAGCCTACACTATTATTTCATGTGTCTACCTGGATTCAGACCATCTCTTTTTGTTTGTGGGCCTGATAAACAGTTTTCATGACAATATTTGGTCTATTATGCATTATTGTGACATGAGGTTCGCCACTCGATTTAAAAGATGCCTACTTCCACATCCCAATTCTCAAGGACCATTGGAATTTCTTCGTTTCGCCCTCCGGGGACAGGCTTTCAAATTCCAAGTCCTCCCCTTCTAGACGGTGGGCCGAAGGCCTCTATCTGCTTTACTTTTTCACTTTTGGACAAAACTGGAGAAGAGTAGTTGATTTTTCATATGTGCAATACATATTTTTTTTCTAAGCTCATTTCCGCTTGTTGGCAGCCTCAACTCGATCATATTTTTGAGAAAATCAACTTTATGTTTCATAACTTTAGCAGGCAAGCGTTATCAGGGCCACACGTACTGCATACCAATCAAAAAATCGTATTCGCCTCACGTGGCTTGAGAAACGCCAATGAAGACTCGAGAAAGACAGAGTGCGAGACTGTTTGAGGAAGTAGGAAGACGACTCGACAGGGAGAGGTTGGCAAGCAAGCTGGACATCACGGAATTTGCACTATAATGTGTGTAATGATGCATGTTACCAACAAGTTACTATTTTGACAGTGTAGTGTTTATAATTAAGAGTCTCCGTTAACCTACCTTGCGTGAACGAACAGAACTATTCAAGGTCTATTCAACATAATGTCCATAACGATAGAGCACAGCTAGAGCTATTGCTAACTGTTTTGCTAACTGCTGATGTGTTTGGACTTCAGTATAACTTAATATATCGAACAACACACCGATACAATGCCCTGTACACTTTAAACTAATGTCCGGAATGTTATCTTGGTGATTGTCATTCAGTTTAGTATAATGACATCTATGTAAGTTAGCTATTTTTGACAGATATATTTTCTCCATGTCACTGCTCTTTGTACCTGAACGCATGATGTGACAAATAAATGTACTGAATCTTTCTAGTTCTGCTGTTCAATCAAGCCAACACCTTGTTACATTACGTGTGCCTAAACAAGCATTCAAGTAAATAAATTTGAACTTTAGTCTTCGATGGTCAAGGGCTAAAGCTACCTCTTTCTTTGAGCAGAAAGTGCAGGTGGGTAGGCTACATTAGCTATTGAAAATAGTACAGATAGATATTATAGCAAATAGACACTAGAGTCATTACAAAGTAGGCCAACATTTTTCTAATCCCATGTGCTGATTTGCCTTTTCCATTGATATAAAGATATCTTATTGACAAGAAGGTGTCTGCAATTCATCTCTACAACAATGAAACGGGCTACAGTCAGCTACAGCCTAATAATGCCTGAAACGTTTGTGTTACTGCAGTTAAGCATAGTAAACTGTCATTACTAACATGTTAGGATATTATACACATTTTCTGTGGTCAACGAAAAGATTGTGAAGAAACATTGTCCTTTATAATGTGCAAGCACTACCTTAATGATAACCGAACCTCTCCTAAGACCTGAAGTTGAAGAGATTCTGACAATGGGTCCAGCGTCAATTTTATTGCAATTTTTAGTGACAACGATTGTTTGTAAGCCAACTGTTTGCTTATGTAACAGAGTTAATGAAATGTAGATCTAGCCTAACCCTCCAGTCAGACTAGCTACAAATCCAAGCGACTCAGGTCGCTGAGGAGGCGTGACTCAGGGCTGTCATTCGTTGGTAGCATGTTGCTAACTTAGGTACTTGGTAGAAAATCGTACATCAACACACAGGTACTTTTTGTGTATAAAACCAATATTTTCCGATGTCGTTAGTAACACTGATACCTCGATTTCAAAAATATGAAGTCATGAATCCCTAACTTTTTAGTTTGTGGCCAAGTTTGAGATCGTTGTCGTTAGCGCCGCCATATTGAAAGCGGGAGAAAGTTTCGTTCAGAGTACCTCGGCTTCACTCGCATTGGCTGTCGCCGAGTCGCATCGCTCTTCATTTGCATATAGGGTTGGGACTTTTCAGAAATTTTCATGTTCGATTATTCATAAAGTTAACAAACAGTTAATCGATTATTTGCGAAAAAAAAAGACGTCATTTGCCCACTTTCAGAGCCATAGTCTACATACATGGGTTTGCGCCCATTTTCCCCACGCAAATTAATGTAAAAAAACGCACATAAAATGACTTATATTTCTACAAAGTTATTAAGGAAATACAGCATTTTGGCCTTCCGCAGCATGAGAGCGAAAGGATCAGTGTGCATTAAGGTGCGAACTTGCACCACATCAACCGTGTAGACCTGGTTGCGATGTTTAGGGATTTTCGACTGTACTTTTATCCAGAGCTTAATGACGTCCCAGATTGTGAAATAAGAATCCAGCTCTTGGCTAGATTTGTCACAATGTTTTAAATGCAGCATAGGCTATCATGAGCATTTTTGAATGCACGACGAAATATGGAACTTTTCTGACCAAAATTGCCAACGGATAACAGCTGGTGATAGGAAGAACTTTCACATGGTTTTGTTCAAACTCAGGACGAGAGGGCGGGCGAGCAAGGCACACAGGTATGCATGTTCCAGTGGATCACAAGTTCATGCTTTCCGAGGCAGAGACAATTATTATAAAAAATTGACGCGCTCTGTAATAGCCTTCAGTAGCCAAGTAGGCTACGTTAAATAACGAATAGCATTTTTTTCTCAAATTACGTAGGCCTAATAAGCAGTAACCAATTTATCAACAGCATGCCTGTTTCCCTTCACATCGGAGAAAACATCGCGACTAGGCAATGCGCACATACTTTTTGCCAAACTAGCTGATATGAGAACAGTTCTCCAGTATCAGACCGCCTTTTAAATGACGTTGGTAGGTAACAGTGTCACTGTAATTGCATTGAAATTTATAAGCTATAGGCCCATGTTTCTTGAGAAATGGTCCCACACTGCTCTTCTCCTCCTAACCTCCTTCACCTCTCCTCGTTGTTGCGCAATAGCGTACCGGAAGATGTAGCTGCTCTGCTTGAATCCTCTCTGGCTCTAATGCGCAATAAATTAAACGATTATTCGCTAAGCTTTAATTTTTATTCGAACAAGCCTTAACAAACAAATAATCGATAATCGATTATTCATTAACAACCCTATTTGCATATAATAGCCTTGAAGTCTATTCTGGGCCCGCCCACCGGGCGATTTATCACTGGTCGCTTGCTCTCATTGACAATGAATAGAAACCGGTCGCGTAGCCCGAGTCGCTCGTCGCTAGTCTGACTGGGGGGTAACACACAACGCAAAGAAGAGTACAGCCGCTACACTTACAAGTGATAGCCTACGATTTGCTTCAACCTCTGCTGCTGATAGCTAGGCTACACTATAGCAGATGACATGTTTCTTATTAAGAATTTCACCGTTGGATTTATAAAGTCAATATTCTGCAGCATGCCCAGACAGGAACAAGGTAAGATTTATACAAAAAGTGGGTTGACAACTATTATCTGAAGTTCTATGATCTAAAATAAGCCATCTGAAGGGGATTTTGCAGCGTTTTCTGACATTGCTGCTTAGCTGGTGTTTACATTCCGAGGCGGGTCCTATTGAACTCTTACTCGATTGGTTGATTTTTCCAAGGACTCAAAATGCCGACATTTGATTGGGTTATACCTATAGATTTCCTTGCATATGTCCGAGGAAAATAACGATTAAAACCTACTGTTTTTGACGATATATGATCAAACCAGAGCTGCCAACAAATTTTGTTAGGCTTAATACCATTTGTTTATATCACAGATGAAAACTTGTCTACTCTTCTGATGTTTTTTACAAAACAACACGAAAAACGCCCTCGGCCCACCGTCTATTCGGCCTTTCCCCATCTCCCAGGGTTTTCACTCCAGTTGTGGCAGCCACCCTGGCACCGAGAGGTCAGGGCTGACAACAAAGGGGCCTGAAGATATTGCCCTATCTCGACGACTTGCTGATGGTGATTCATCCCGCCAGCAGATTGTGCGGGACACACAGGTTGTCTTAGCGAATGTTCAGGCCCTGGGCTTCAGAGTGAATTTAAAGAAGAGCGACCTGAATCCACGACAGATTGTATCTTTCTTAGGGATTCGCCTGAATTCTGTACAATGAGGGCATATCTCAAAGCAGACAGGGTGTCCAAGATCCAGGAAACCCTGCGTTCCTTTCGCAGAGGCAAACACTTAAAGTTGCTGTGCTTTCAGAAGCTTCTGGGGTTGATTTCTGCAGCCAGCATGCTTGTCCCTTTGGGCCTCAACAAGTGTCTGGCGAATAAACTGAATTGATTGATTGATTGAATGACCAATGAACAATGACCGTCACCATCTCTTGTCACTCGGAACGGACCATAGTGTTCCAGGCAAGAGGATGAGGCAAGTTCTTGGATGCACTATATGCTGTGGAACCAGCGGTCAGTCATGTGACTTCGTTGATATTCAGGTCTCGAGACGGGTGCCAGGATGGCATCATTCGCAGTAAGTGACAGCGTTGGCGGTCATCGTTCAACCTCATAGATCATATAATCATCTCGTATAACATTTGAAGAAAAAAAAAAATACAACACAACATGCTTTTGTGGATTTTGTGGTTTTTTGGATGATTTTAAATCACCTCCAAAGACAAAATTCCACATTCTATACCGGTAATAGGGGCACTTTCAACTTTGTCAGCCATATCTTTGTACATAATGGTCAGAAAGTCACATAACTTGGACTGTGTTTTCACAAACAGTTATCAAATTGAACTAAATAATAACTGTACCAACAGATTTTTTTTTTTTTTTTTAAATATACATCCTTAAACACACATGAAGGTAAGCGGAAATTGGTTTGGCCTTAAAATATAAGGTCCACAACTGTAAATATAGCTGTAATTTAAAGATAAACCCCATAATGGATACATCACATATTTTTTGTAAGGAGTAGACAGCATACTCATCCTGTACAACTAAGTGTGACAGTTTAGTTCACTGCCTACTAACACCAGCTCCTTAAATGCAGCCAATATACTGACCGGACTGCTCAGTGGCACATATTGTACAGTGTAGTCACTGGAAACGACATACATGTATGACCTAACATATCAGATTGGAAAAAATGACATTTTTAATCTCAACTGGGACACCACTAGCTGAAAACAATACTGTTGTAATGCAATGATTGTTTTAACTAGTGGATGACATACAACCTTGACCTTTAACCTCAAATCAACTGAATAATTTTACCCTCTTTCTAAACAATCATACAGTTCTTTTACAAAGACAGACAAACAAACAAACAAAAAACATGACTAACCAGAAAAGCATGTGGCGGAAGTTCTCCGATAGCTTAGACTTACGTCAAATGTTGCTCAGAATAAGCACAGTTGAGACTGGAGTAAAGGTTGACAGAGGCTTTCTTTATTTCACAAAACCAGCAAGGCAGATGCATAGACAGAAGTCAAGCAATAAGCCAAGAGCACTGGTAGTGTGAAGAGGTTCACTGCTGTGAAGGCAACAGTTTTCCTAGATGATCCAAGAAAGTCTGAACTACCCCTTCCAAATCCCTCCGATTTCACACAGAATTGGAGCCCTAGAGGCCTCCCCTTAGGTTAATGTCACCATGGTGCCGTTGACCTATCAGAGCTTGCCCTGTACTCTTGGTGGCATTTTCCCCTTCTGTTAATATTTAAAATACAGCATGTTCCCATACATTGTATGATTTGCATGGTTTGCTGTGTGTGAAATACCCGTCAATAGTCAGGGGCCTGTTTGAGTGTCACACAGACACTGAAACTGGCACACACACACAAACCTCTTTATCTGCTGCGTCTTCGGAGAACATGGCATGTGGTAGAAGATGCTGCACCAAACAAGTGGGCCTAATGTGCAAGCTGCTCCCGTAGTCCTATCTTAGAATACCTAAATCTTTGCATTCCAATTTAAAGGTATCCGGAGTTAATCAATATGTAGCCCTGCTGTTTTATACTGCTAAGCGCTACTGAAAGCCACCTCAATGATCGAATTTTGAGCATCATAGACCGAGTTTGCGAAACCGCAGCTAACACTTCCTGAATGAGGCATGTTAAAAACTAAACCTAATCAATTTGCTTTTGTTTTGAAATGCCCCATTCTGTTAACGTTAGCTGCCGTTTCGCTATCTCAGTCTGCCTTGCATGAAATCCAGTGATTGAGGTGGCTATCAATGTCGCTTGGCACTATAAAACAGTAGTTGATTCATGCCTTTAATAGTTGTGAACCCAAAGTTTGCAAGTGATAGGCCCACTCACTCATAACGTAAGTTACGACCGTAACTATGGATCTATGAGACCGAACGATGACCGTCACCCTCCTTTGTCGCTCGGGACGCACTGAAGTGTTCCAGGCAAGGAGGAAGAGGCATGTCCTCCGTATCCGTTTTATGCAGGAAGACCTGCCTCCGGTAAGTCATGTGTGACAATGTTGACATTAGGGTCTCGCGGCAGGTAGTTGATGATGGCATCGGTGCGTCCCGAGCGACAAAGGAGGGTGACGGTCAGAAGTGAGGTCGAAATAGATCTAGCTTTCGCTTTAGCCATTTTAGTGGCCTAGCCCACGACTTCTCAACGTTAAGTCTTCTATTAAAGGCACACATGGCTAATTTGCATACAGGCGCTGGACTGGTTGGCGGTGCCTTATCAAAAATAATTGTGAATAGTGATCACTGATCCCTCTTACATCTTTTCAAAACATGTTGTTTTCCCTTATGTTCAAGCTTATTAAATCTTCTTTCCATTCTTACAGTCAATGAGTACCTTATTGTTTATGTAAAACCATGCCCCCTAACCTGTGCCTTGCACGCTGCTCTTATCAGTTTGTGATTTTGCAATACTCACTCACACACACACACACACGCTCCCTTTCTCTCTCAGTACCCTTTCCTCCTGCAGGCCTACCATTATTATTTGGTATACATATATCATATAAGACGTAGATACAGATAATTACATATGTGTAATAGATATTTGTAAACACCCTGTGCGCATGCATATTGAACTTGTGAATAATAACCACAAGCACTCAGAGAGACAATGTGTTCTGGATCACTGATCGCCACCAAAATCGAATGGGTTCTTACTTGTGCCAATACACACGTTGTCCGAAAATTTCATCCAAATCCGTGCAGTACTTTTCAAGATATGTTGTACACAGACTACTAGCAACTAGATGTTGCTTTAAGTCTTTATGACCAGGAATGCTGGAGAATGGAGATAACATGGACAGTATGGTCCCTATTGATTATAAAAGTAGTCTTTTGATCAGTAGGCCATGGCTTAAAGCACGCAGCTTCTACACAGAACCTCCCATTCCACATTTATAGAGATTTCATGTCATTGACATGTTGGAGAACCATGGTGAGATGATTTGAGCTATATCCTGCTGGAGGTAATCATCAGACACTTGTCATAAAGCTATGCTGATTTTCTCTTATCTGTTTAGCTACTTCATAATTTCTGCCACTGCAAACTCAGGAGAACAAGAACAGTGTTCACTGAAGTGTCTTTATGTGTACATTGCTTTGCTTTTTTTAATCTTAAATTAAAAGGGACAGTATAGAACAGACAATAAAATAATAATAATAAAAAAAACATGTTGGGCCCTACCATGCATGGGTGCATTGTACTTTTGCGAACAGTGAATGCAAGCTGTCTTTGCTATTTTCAGGTGGGCACATCGTTCTTTTCTCTGCCAAAGACATGCATTGTCTAAACATAGCGCCCTTACAGGGTCAGTAAAAGAGATGTGGCCCAGCGCCAAGCTTAAAAACTGTTAATATGCGGAACAGTATGAGAGACTAATGATGTTACCCTATTGATTAAAAACAACAACAACAAAAAACAGGTTGAAAGTCTTTGCTGACATTGAATTAATATTCCAAGATATCTAAACAGGTTGAAATCAGCTTCATCTGTGTTTTAAATGCTTACAGAGAAGATCCACTAGTGTGATACCAATTCACCAAGGGCTTTCCTCGCTCTTAAAAGCAATGAGAGATTGATCTGCAATTCATTTTTTCGCCGTTCACCCATAACACACCCATGAATAATTAGGTAACGTAAGTCCAACCCTATTAAACTTTTTTTCTTTTTCTGTGGCGTGAAATTAGCAGATTATCACTTAGTTGTATGTCTGATTTAGATTTGTTACTGCACATTAGAGGTTGGGGGAACGCAATTTCAGTCTTCTTGCAATGCACTTTGAATGCTTCCCACTGGTAATAATGGACATCCAATCATGAAATAGGGAAAAATGGCGAGAAATGCCGCCAGGCAAGTGTCGCCATGGTACATCCAGTCAATATGGCATATCGGTACTGTCCAAAGGATTTAGTTATCAGCTATGACCAATAGACCAGACTCATCCAAGGGGCAGAGTCAGAAGTTGACTTTCAAACTGACTGTGCCAGAGTTGTATAAAGTACTGGAGTAGAGGAGTGGAGTAGAAGTAAAAGTACCGTATCACAAAAGTGAATTAAGTAGACGTTGAAGTGTCCTTCAAAATGTTTTGTACTTAAGTATTGCAAGTAGAAGTATTTTAAAAATTATTACTCAAGTACTGAAAGTAGAAGTAAGCCCACTGTGTCAAAAAAGCTGTCAAAAGTTTAACATTTAGAGTTTAGGGCACAATCTATTTGGCTGAAGGGAAGCTGAGTAGGCACTTCATTTCATACGAATTGTCTTTTTGGCAAACAAGGAAAACAAGTAGGGCCAGGGGTCATCACTTTCATCACCCTCGCCTTGGTGGAACTTGGTGTTTCTTAATCATCTTCCATTTCAAAATGGAGCAGTGGACTGGCTTTCGGTAAGCGTTCCCAGTTGAATGCATGCAGCATTGCGAAAGGCTGAAGGGAAGCATGGGGTCTCTTTATATACTGCTTGATCGCTTGAATCGCCCAATAATGATAATAAAAATCTGGTCTACAGGTTCTACAGGTCTGGCATTGATACCATTGGATGTGGTACGATTTGTAACGTTTTTTTAAAAAGTAACAAGTAACGATTCACCACATGAAGAATGTATTGGAGTAAAAGTATTAAATTCATCAAAATTATGTAGTGAAGTCAAAGTGGAAGTAGGAGAAAAAACAATACTCCAGTAAAGTACAGATACTGCATTTTAGTACTTAAGTAGGCTACTTAAGTAGTTCTACTTCGTTACTATACATCTCTGGACTGTGCACACTGTAGGTAGCCTGATATGTTGGGGACCAAGCCTGGAACTCTTGACATACTCCAGCGGTAGCAAATTTAATTTACTCAGCAAGTATGTCTATCCATCAGCCATAGGTTGTACTCAGACTTCATTGGTGTATGAGCTGTTTAAATCCAAATGAAATGCTCTAGGTTGTGTTCAGACATAGTGGTGTTTAGCCTATCACAACATTCTATCTAGACAGGGAGTCATTGGACAGGCTCAGCGTTCTTTGAATCAGCTTGTTAGTTACGCTGAGGTCTTAGCCGTCTTACATGAGGATTTTGTGACTGGCTTGTCGCCCATACTTTCTGTTGCTGCTTAAAATTTCACAATAAAGTCAGTATGGCCAAGGAGGCAGTTTCCTCAACTCTCAAGCCCAGAAAAATGTAGGCTGAAGGACGAGCTTACAATGACTCTGTCCAGAGGTGCGTTCAGATTCATCTAACATAAGCAAACGCTCCTCGCAAACATGTTCGCATTAATCAATGGAATTTGGACGATTTTGCGGAATGTTCATTTTAAACAGTAAACACTAATGGCAAACAGAGTAGAAATTACTCAGAGGGGGCTATTAATGAGAGACAAAGTTGTTGTGAGACATGCTGTCAACATTTAAAGGTCGTTGCTCACAAATTGTTTTGAACTTTTTCTATATGAAATAGCCATGTAAATAAAGGCTTTTTATATTTTCCACATATGAAGAGTCAGGGTTCCCACTCTTTCTTCAACATCAAATTTAAGGACTTTTCCAGGACATTTCAAGGCCGTTTCCCTCAAATTCAAGGACGATCTAGGTGTAACATTATCGAAGCAACGATACAACAGCTTGCTGATAGAATTTCCTTCATTATATGCATTAGAAAGAGGTATGACTGACTGGCCTTTTGTTTATTCTCTCTATCATGGCAATGTGGTGATAGGTGTAGTGAGCAAATTCATGTTTACGATGAGATCTTTTAAAGTGAAGGTTTGGTGTAGGCCCAATTCAAGCATAGCCCTGTTGTACAAGTTTGCTGACTACACTAGATAGCGAGTGGAATGAAAGAATTTGAAAGGACATAGCCTGAACGCAAGCGCAGACAAGCACTTTACATTGAGTCAATAGATCATACAACATTCAAAACCAAAAGTAAGATATTAGGTGCTATTGACTCAATGTAAATTGATTGTCCGCCAAGGAGGTTGTGTTTTGTGTGTTGTGCTGCTTCTCTGTGTGTGTGTCTGTGTACAACATAACTCAGAAAGTACTGCACAGATTTGGATAAAATTTTCGGACAACCTGTACATTGGGACACGCAAGAACTAATTCAATTTTGGTGGCTATCGATGATCCAGACCACCATCTGGAATTTATATGGCGTGTGTGACCACATTGCCTTGGCCGGAGTCTGCGCTCTCTCAGTACTTTTCTAGTTCCAAATTCTTTTGTTTTACTAGTCTCTAGTGCAGTCAGCAGATTCGTGCAACAGGGTTAAGCTTGAATTAAACCAAACCTTTGCTTTAATGTTAATATGACCTGGCAGTCTAAAGACAAAATAACATTTCCAAGATGGAGAGTGAGGGGACTTGCAATGAATGTACAGTAGCTAGAATAAACTTTAGGTAAAAGTAGCTGTACATTTGGTCAAACCAACTAAATTATCAACAACCAAACACATTTGGCCAATATAGCCACTCAGCCAGATTCAGACGGTAATGATACACTTCTGTGTTCCTCACTTTCTTTTATACAGAGGGTCTGGCGATTCCCAAGTGGAAAATGATTAAGGTTAAAAAGAGTCGATCAGCATGTCACCAACAAAAAGTATGGAAGTTTATATTTTTTTCCGATTCTGAAACTCAGTTTTCAGATGAAGACTATACTATGCTACTACACTATTTAAATACTATTTAAAAATGCAATTAATCCAGACAAATGAATCTCCCCAGCTTATCAAAAAGCAGCAAGGTGCATACAAATCTGAATGAGTGGCTAAATGAAATTATAATTTTCCAGGTCAATACAGAATTTTTCCAGGACATTTTGACATTTTAGCCAATTTCCAGGTGTTTTCCATGACTGGAAAGACCCTCTCTAAAATTTCAGGTTTTCCAGGTTTTCCAGGACGCGTGGGAACCCTGAGAGTGCCTTGGACCTTTTCTTTTTTCAACATTTAAAGCTCTTTGGGATTTATTTCCAATAGGGACACACGTCTTTTGCTATCCAACATACAGGACTGTTAGCGGAGCACTACCTTTTCAGTCTGTGTTTGCTAACGTTAGCCAAGAACTTCCAAGGTTTTTGACAACTGTCTGCCTATGTTCGCAAACGTTCGCCTGTGTTAGCAAATTTGAACGCACCTCAGCTCTGTCCCATAACAAAGATAGAGGCTTGACAGCATTTCAAAGACATTCAGATTAGGTCACCAACAGACCACAGACAGTAAATGTCATGAACACAGGGGACCATCATGGACACAGGGGACCCCCAGGGGTGCGTGCCGAGTCTGCTGCTATTCACCCTGATGACCCACGACTGTTGTGCCAGATACAACACAAACCACATCATTAAGTTTGCTAATGACACAACAGTGGTTGGCCTCATCAGCAACGATGACAACTCATTCTACAGAGAAGTTTTATTGAAGTTTGTAGTCAAACCTCACTGACTTCTGGGACGTAATACGTCACTCACAAGAAATCCAAAATAATGCTAGAAGTTGCTAGAAGTCATATTTTGCGATGATATTTATGTCAGCATATCGGTGAACACTACAGACCACGCGGTGAGTTTCATATCTTTGTAGACAGACGTTTAATGCCTCTTAGGAAGGAGTGTTCCAATGGCCATAGGCAGCTGTTTAGACGCTACAGCAACAAGTGAAAATTCTCGGAACACAAGCGTTTGTCAAAATGTCAATCTTAACCATCGTATTTCATCGTAGGATATCCGAAAACAAGGCTTAAAATCACTTTGGGCGAACTTCTGCTTTAACTTGGTGTTGAGTCAGAGAAACTATGAAGGAAAACATGGAACTAGGTTTTAGGCCTAATAAAAAAGTCTTATATAAACCAGAATTATATATATTTTTAAATTATTATTTTAGATGATTAAAATTAGCTACATTTTACTTTAATGACAGCTTTGCACTTCTGGCAGTCTCTCAGTTAACTTCATGAGATGAAGAGTGATTGTCTGGAGTGATTTTCCAAGTCTTGAAGGAGATGCTGAGCACCTGTTAGCTGCTTTGCCTTCATTCCAGTCCATCTCATCCGAAACCCTCTCAGTCTTACACAGCAGGTTGTCACCATCTAGTGGTGGAATGATAAAAGACAATCCTACATTTAAAGCTACAGTATAATCCTGAGATCCAACTTGTGATTTGTAATGTGAATCTTATTGGACTGTGTACATTATTGCACAATGAGAGCATAGAACCAAAACAAAATTAGATTTTTCTTTCCTTTCTTTTTTTTTTCAAAGCAATACTTCAAACTTGACCAAACTTTCTAAAAGCCATTACATTTGAGGTCCATTTCTTTAAACTGAAATTCAATTATGTGTATTGTATGTACAGTGGACAATGCCAGTGAGAGTACCCCAAAGAGAACTAAGGATTCACCATTTGAAGTGATCTTAGTGTGTTTATACATCAAACAGCTGCATGTTCTTCTCTTCAAGTGCTCTACCCCACCGACTGAACTATATTTAAAATCCTATTTTTTGAGGGTCCCAACATTGATTGGAGTGGTCCTCAGAGACCAAAGTACGTTACTTGCTATGACCCCAGCAGTATGGTTACCCGCACAGCTTCCTGCTTCACAACAGTGCATTTCCCTGCAACAGTTTCACTTCAGCACAACTGCAGTATTCTGTAGAATTTCATCAACTCTCTCTGTTGCTACCAATGGCCTTTAACCCAGTTCTTGCAACACTGCTACACTGGATGCGTTACCAAAGAAAAAATATGGTGAAATATGAACTATTAACTTTTTAGAATGTTGGCTGTGTAGCTGTGTAATGTAAGCAGATTGTTACGGCAAATATGTCTGACTTGACACATCTAGTTTAGCCTCCCTGTTAATAGAGTACTTGATGTCATTATTTGCCATTCTTAGTGCTCCAACAGGGAAGCTACACTGGACTGAAACATTCATTGGGCCCTGAGAAGCTGTGATTTACTGTACTAATTGGCCAAAAGTCAGAAAACTGTTCTTTCACTATTTTGTCTGACCATGGAAATAATAAATAGGTCTACGTATATTATGTATTAATAGCATTGTTTTAAACTAATTTATTTCACTGTATCAGATTCTTAGTATATTCTTGTAATAGGCATATGGCTTGCATTGCATGGGGATCTGAAAAATCTAAACAAGAAAAGTCTGAAAAAACAAACAAACAAAAAAAAAAAAAAACTGGTGATAATGTGCATACATGCAAAACAAATGTCATGTCATGCAATGTAAAAAGTAACTTGCCCCATGATTCAGAACTGTACTTCCTTTCTAATGATGCATGTTTCTGTTAACATTTGAAAATTGAGCTGTTAGTTTTGTGTAAACTTCAGGGACAAAGTTGAAGTATCATTGGGTCATACTACGCAAACATGTTGAATTTACATAACATGTTTACATAGCCAGATTTTTTAAAAGTAGGGTTTTAAGAAGACTGTGAGAAAGTTTATGCGGATTAGATCCCTGACTACTACCAAGGGGGCAGTCCTGTTCCCACATTTCTGAGGGTTAGAGGATATGGCTGTGGTGGACAGACACGCTCCCGCAACCACATATGAGAAAGAAATACTATATGTAAACCAGAGCCACCGTCTCTGCCTTCGTTAAGACTGTCAACTCGATGCATCAGCTGAATTAATCAGTAATGCAAACAACATGATGACCAAATCACGAGACATTTTCAGTAAACTTTTCTATGAATATTGTTTTCCATATAGAAATATAGCTTAATAATATGTGACCATATGCAATGTACACATATGTTATATATTAGAACATACATCTCCTGAATCTCCTCACAAGAGACATGGGTATGGACAATGTGTAATTCATATACAGTATATTAACATATACTATGGATAGACATATTTTCAGAGTATCTCTTTGAATGTTCCTTGAAACACAGCATTTCCTGAGGAAATGGCAGAATTGAGATGGGCTGGTCAACAGAGTCAAGAGTTTCAGTTCTGGCTTTAAAAGGCACTAAGAGGGAAACTGCCGCACAGTCACATCTGAAAAACTGCACTGCAGCATCTACAAGAAACTTAAGGTAACAACAGACATGGCGTAGTTCTAGTTGCCTTACAGTAGGTGTTCGTTGTTTCTGTGTGTTTACAATGTTTTGCCAAATGTTTAATTCATATGTGTTTATTTATGTTTTAGCTTGCTGCTCAAGTTTCATGCATTTTTTTCACCCATTTATGAAATAATTCTTCATCGCAAATCTGAATGCAAATGTTATCCATGTAGACTATTCCATACTCATTCAATACTGAATATTCTGTATTTTAGAGTTCCATTACAATAACAGAGTTTTTGTGCCAAAGAGTCCACATCCAGAAGCAGAGAAAGAGAAAGAGAGAGAGATGGCCATATCTATGCTTCTGCATAATGCTGCAGTCTTGTTACTCTTTCTGGCTGGTCCAACCACTGCAGTTCATCTGTCAGGTATGAAATACATCACAGTGAGCAACTCATCAGAATGGTTGGGGAGCATCATTTTCACAGACCAGTGCTGATGTTAATGAATAATATACTGTACTTGCCCAGGAAATGTTCAGTTACAGAAAGAGAAATCCAATAACAGATGACCTAATGATAAGCTCATAATTTGCAACCTTAAGTCAAAATATTTTCCATTTTTTTTTTACTTTTTGTTTTTCTGTATGATGCTGACGAAGGTTATGTGTGCGCATGTGGTGTGTGTTTGTGTAGCATGATTCTGTTTTATTTCTACGTGGTTGGGAGAGGGGGTCACCTCAAATCAGCTGTCAAAATGTGGTCTAAAATGAATGGCAGTTGTAAATAAGTATGGACACTGTCACAACGTTCCCAAAGGTTTTAGCTAAAGGAAAAGTCCGACCTAAACCACCCTTACAAAAATAAATAAATTGTTGCAAATGTGCTACAATATTGCTGCAATTTTGAAGCAAACTAATTTGTCTGAAAATATGACCTTATAGCAAACTTCTGGCAAATTGCAAACTGCTGACTTTGATTATCATTAGAGTTTGCCATTACTGACCAATTGTTTAAAGGTAGGGTCCATGATTTGTTCCTGGAGCACTTTTTACCGTATTGCTTAAAATCTCCCTCACACCCCGATTACAAACAATTAATTAAATGCACTAACACAAAAATAAAAATGTTAGTCACCTGTGGAACGAACAGGATGGGAAAAACGACATCCAATCATGAACAACGGTATGTCCAAAGATCATGGAATACTGAGCAAGATAAGGCATCATAATACATTTCAATGGGAGCAAACTGGAATACTTCCTGTCTGCATAAATGCATTACATCAAAATATGAAAGATTCTTTAAGTCTGCATAAATCATTACATCACAATAAGAAAACATTCTTTAAAGAGAACCTATGCAGGATCCGGTGGCGTCATCCAGTAAGCTAACAACCAAACAAAGCAGTTATTTAGCGTTTCTGCCAATAATCCTCCATTTAGAATTGCATAGTCAATGGTGATCGCCGCTAACAAAATGTATCGACAGTTGAATGCGCTGAGAAGTCACAAATCGCGTTGTAATTCAAACAGTAAACTCTGGCTAAGTCACGTGACCTAGCTTGCTTGCTAACCAAAACTTACGATAGCCGGGACGCGCTGCCTGATCTTGCATAGGCGGTATCTGCCTCTAGGAGGGTCGGATAATCTCGTGAAGGGGCTCGTTTTACTCCGGAACATGTCATTTATCAAGTCTAGTGAGTTCTTGGCAATTTACATAAAGGTGTAATGAATAGGAAACGTCGAAATTTTACCTAAAAGTTGCATGTGGTGGCTTTAAGTCTGCATAAAGGGGGATTTTTCCCCCCTCCCCCTTGCAAAAATAGAACCAGGAACTGAACCAGCGTTGACACCTCTCGCTCCGCTTGAATCCTCTCTGGTATGTCTATCAAACTCAACTGTTATTGAGGCCTCCTGCCCCCGTTGCTACAGCACTAATCCTGTACTTTGAAGGCGTGACTTCGACACGAAAACTGAGGAAGCATGTATTTTTAAATTCAGCCAACGCGAACATTACTCTAGGATCTACAACCCTATAGCAAATCTATAGTAAATACATTTGCCACTAGTTTTCTTAACCAAAACAATTTGTCATGGCAAATTTTTGGCAACAAATTTGCAGTTTGCCACAAATCCCCCACAACTTTGCTGGAGGCAAGTATGCTATAAGGTCCGTTTTCAAATTAGTTTGCTGCAAAATTGCAGCCATATTGGTAATAAATGCTTTCATTTCCTTGTTATTGTTGTATAGGTAACCTTGCCTTGGATGCTCCCTCCACCCTGTCATCCACTTATGGTGGCATGGCAGATCATGCTGTTGATGGAAGGAAACACACCCGATTTGATTTAGGCTCCTGCACCCACACCAACACAGAGGCCAATCCCTGGTGGCGCGTCGACCTATTACGGCCCTACAACATCTCTATGGTAACAATTACTAATCGCAGGGACTGCTGCGAACAACGTATCAATGGAGCACAGATCCGCATCGGGAACAGTTTGGAAAACAACGGCAACACCAACACTCTGTAAGGATACAGTATGAGTCCCCACAAAGGATTGGTTGTTTCAAAAAATGGACTTTCCACACACCGTCTCCTACATTCAATTTACCCTGTGTGTGTGTCTGTGTCTCTTTGTCTTTGAACTGTACTGTACATCTATAGTGCTGCTGAGACCAGATTCATTGAAAGAGGTGTTTCCAAGTCATTCAGGTTTGACCCTGTAGAAGGCCGATATGTCAACATATACCTGCCAGGCGTACAGAAAATATTAACATTGTGTGAAGTGGAGGTGTTTGCTGGAGATGAAGGTACTTAAAGGAGAGTACCGGAGTGAATTCAAGCATAGCCCTGTTGAAAGAGCTTGCTAAATGCGCTAGTTAGCAAGAGGAACAAAATAATTTGGTACAGCACAGACCGAAACGCGAACACAGAAGCGAACAGGCACTTTACACTGAATCAATGGGACCTGACTGTTGGAAACCAAAAGTAAGATCTGAGGTTACATTGATTCAATGTAAAGTGTTTCCCGTTCGCGTTAGGTCTGTGCTGTTCGAAAATCTTTCATTTCATGCGAAATATATTGCAGTTAGAAGGCTCGTGCAGCAGGACTATGCTTAAACTTACTCCGGTATATTGCTGTAAGTATATTAGGAGGCAAAGTGGAGTACTCTATAATTTTGATTAGGTCATACACTTTAAGATATGCCTGACTGAAAATATACTCTTCTCTAAATTTTCCTCAACAGACAACATTGCTTTGCATCGACAAGCCACCCAGTCATCCCTATACGACGGCACTGGCTTCTCTAAGTTTGCAGTTGATGGAGACAAGAATCCCAACTACCATCAGAAAGGCTGCGCTCATAGTTACCAAGAGGACAACCCCTGGTTCAGAGTGGATCTCCTAAAGAGCTATGATATCACGAGGGTAATTATCACTAACCGCCAGGACTGCTGCTCAGATCGTCTCAATGGAGCTGAAATCCACATTGGCGACAGCCTGGATAACAATGGCAACAGCAACACACGGTAAATCTGGGAGGCAAGCATTAAGACACGCTCTCACCTCTCTTCATATTGGCAGAAACTGCAGACTATATGTAGTCAGTAGAACGCCACATAGCGCAAGTTGTCATTATTATTGTTAATTTTTATGTTAAGAAATTCACGTTGTCCATTCAGAAATGGGGTGCTCCCTTCCTCACTTAGGCTATTGCAAAACTACCTTGTTAGATGCCGACTTCTACCCCTCCGAACCCTTCAAATCTCTTGGCAGTAAGCATAGACCTCTGGAGGGGTCACCTCGACGGTGTCTGTCTCAAGACACCCATCTTGTTTTTTTGCGGCCTTTTCTTTTGGTGCATAATTTTCGTTCATAATTTTCTCGTCTACGGACATCATTGTACTGCTTTCAGCAATGTTCAGCAGTCCTCCCACATTTGTTTAATCATGAGCGAGTTTCTGAGTATTCCTCCCGTCCCCATAGATTTGAAGCTCACGCGCCCTTACTTCTCGCACAAGCACATCGGTCTTGTCCGTGTTAACGCGTTTGCCATCTAGGTAAATCCACCATCATAATACCAACTGGCCATGGACTATGCAACGCTAGCTTTTAAATGGAATTTGAAAGTTAATTCTGATTGGATTATTGGATGTTATGCCAAAATCACACCCATGACTAATGAGGTAATTGAAGATCAACGCTTTTGGACAATTTTTGTGTCCTCAGAATACCAAATCATCCAGGAAAGGAAAAGAAAGGAATTTGCTCCATAGACTTCAGACAATGCGCCATGGATCATTAAAATATTGCCCATAGTGGCTCTGCTCAATTAAAGTTGTTCCACCAGCAAGTCAGCAGGAGTATAATGCATTTTAGTTTGTTTTCACATGTACTGAGTCTGTGTGCCAATCAGAGAAAATAGTGAGAAATGGAAGCCGTAACGTTAAACCCTGACATCACCAGCCTTGAGTTCAAGATAACAAAACGTGTATGGTTGCCACATATTTTATACAAACCGTAGCAAAATGTTTCAGAACGTTGCAACCACTGAAATGGGCTCATGTTAGCACTAGCACATAACATCGTCGTGACAACCAAACAGATTATGATTGGTTGAAGAAGAGAACATGGTGCCCACTAGAGAGAAAGCAATTGTCAGTGGAGATGTTCAAGAAGCTTTACACGAAGTGAAACAATGTGAAAGCAGATGGTCAAATCAGGCTTGACTACATGAGCCATTTCATCAGAAATTGGCAGGGCAGCATTCAACCTCTTCTTCCTTGCACAAAGGATATCGGTCCTGCTGATGGGTTGAGGACCTTCTATGGCCCTGCCCATCTCCTGAAATGTCCTCCATTTTCTGGAAATTGACTTTGAAGACACATTGAATGTCCTTGATATGGCACGTATGGATGTGCCATCCTGGAGGAGTTGGACGATTTGTGCAACTTCTTTTGGCTTAAAGATGCAGCAAATTATGAATACTCCTGCCAAGATTGGCACTAGTGGAAAACCAGTCAAAAAAGAGTGTGTCATGATATTGCATAGGACTAATCTATGTTATCATTTCCTACTGGTGTTTTTCATTACAGGGCTGCAGTCATTCAATCCATTCGAGCAGGAGAATCAAAGATATTTGACTTCCGACCGATTAAGGGACGTTATGTGAATGTGGTCATACCTGGAAATGGGAAAGTCCTCACACTCTGTGAAGTGGAAGTTTATGCCACAGTCGGTACAGGATATATATATATTTTCTTTGATATAAAACACAAGAATGTTTCTTAATGTTATTTACTGTAGGTATATACTGTATTGTATTTCATTTGTTGAGCTGGTGCTGAGGTGCAAGTGTAATGTCATCTGTAGAAGTAAATGTTGCTCCAAGAGGAAGAGCAACCCAGTCCAGTCTGATTCTGGGAGAGATGTCCAGTTTTGGTCACGCAATGAACGCCATTGATGGAAACCCCAACCCAGACCTGCGCAAGGGCTCCTGCTCAGTGACTGACCGTGAGACAGACCCCTGGTGGAGGGTGGACCTGCATGATAAGTACAAGGTCACGGCTGTAAAGCTGACCAACCCAAAGAGTGGCTCACCTAAAGGCATGAATGGTGTACACATTCGCATTGGGGATTCAACCAACCCTAAAGACAATACTCTGTGAGTTACATTTACATTTATGCATTTAGCAGATACTTTTATCCAAAGCAACTTACATGTTGTCAACAACGTAGGGTTAAGTGGAAACTATTACTATTGTGCTCAAGGGCACAACGGTGGCAGCTGGGATTCGAAACCCACAACTTGCAGAATACTAGCCCACTACAGTCGGGGTTCTTAACGATTATGCTACCAGCTACCCTCAGTTTTGAAAAGTTAAACCGTTTTACTGTTTTTTTTTTTTTTACTGATAAAAATATTTTACAGCTTTAGTAATTCTTGATATGGACTGTATACAAAAGGTTAAATAACGGGTCAATGATATGACGCTCTTTTTTTGTTGGCATTTAATTTAGATACATTTATAGTTAATATTTTAAATATATTATGTATTATTATTTGATATATATTAAAGACAAATTACTGTTAAACATTACTGTCTTCTAACCTCAAGCTGAAAAATCTGGTTTTATTCCATTTTGATGTATTAAGAGAAGAATTATAATATTACATATGGTATAACCACAAAAATATTGATCAAAACACTACACTTGCTGGGAAAAAAAAAAATCAACAACTCCCTTCAGCTAGGACAACTTTTTCTGTCCTGAGGGGACAATATGAGACTCAAGTTGGGTCTACTACTTTTACGTTGTCTACCAAGTGGCGAACTATTGCAAGTAAAGAGAAAAGTTGAGTTTGCATTTTGTTTTACCTTTGAAAATAAGCCATAAAATTTGCATTTCATAAACACCATTTGGCAAACTTTGAGAGCTCATTGCTTCAAAAAAAAAAAAAAAAAAGCGATCACATTTTTGATCACATGAGAACAAAAACGGACTCTTTTTTTTTTGCCACTTCAGAAAAATAATCTGGGTTTGTTTCAATGAATAAGTCTTCAATGGTGTGAAGGCCTGTAATTTCACCATTGTAAAATCACCATGACAATAGTGAGAGCATGCATTCTTTTTGTTGTCACTGAAATTCATTACTGTTTTATTGCAGGTGTGCTAAAGTGACGTTTGTGCCACTTGGTGAATCAGTCCGTTTTGAGTGTGCAGAAGCCTTGGAGGGTCAGTATGTGGCTGTGGTGCTACTGGGGCAGGAGCGATCCCTCAGCCTGTGTGAGGTGGAGGTCTTTGGGACACCAGTCAACGCTGAACAGTATGATGACTTTAGACCATAATTTTGAGGAAAGTAGGAAATGTAATAACTTCAGTCCACTTCAAATATACAGCAATTATGTGAATATGATTTTCTGCTTGGTTTGATTTTTTACTAGATATGCAGCCTGTAAAGCTACTAGCCTAGAACTTGCTCAGCGAGTACGTCTAAGCACCAGCCATAGCTCAGACCTCGATTGAGTCTGAGCTATTTACGCTTTTGATTGTAGTCAGACATCATGCTGTTTAGCTAATCACAACATTATATCTGGCAGGGATTTATTTTGTGGGCTTAGCGTTGTTTGAATTGCTTGCTAGCTGCTAGTCGCGCTGATTAGTTTTAGCAGTTTTATCACTCGTCGTCTTCACACTATACATTCATGTTATAGTCTGGCGTGTCAGGCTATAAAGTTACTGTAACTATATGTAAAACACCAAGGAATGGAACATGTAATGGAACTTGAACTTAAAGATTATGGCATGAGGATTTATTGTATTTAGCTATAGAAGCCAGGCCTGCATTAAAATAATTGTACAACACATTTAAATATTACAGAAATTTGTATCCTCATGATTAGTCACATCCATAATATGGAATTACCTATCAATTTGAATAAAAATGACTGCAATGGAAAAACAGCCTCAATCATCTTTTGTATTTTTTGTTAGCACAGTACATGTAAATAGAGTTTCAGGGTGCAACACCACTACTAGAAAAGCACTCTGAGAATGCAGACCTCCACCAAGACAATGTGGTAACCGATACATTATGAATTCCAGATGGTATTCTGGATCACCGATCACAACCATTTGGTCAGTTGCTCCTTGTCCCAGTACACGTTGTCTGAAAAGTTACAGTACACAGACAGACGTCTGCGCAAGTAACAGCTAACTGGTGCATTTAGCATGCTCCTTCAACAGGGTTATGCTTGAATTCACTCCGGAGCTATCATTTAACCCTCCTGTGATCCTTGGGGTCAATTTGACCCCAAAGCAACGTTTAACATCATAAAATATATATTTAACTTTTTTCTTTTGGCCTCATATTTCATGACTTTTCCTCATTTGATGGGGACAGTAGACTAAGCATGAAATTTGTACAATAATATGTTTTGAGTGTCCTGTACAAAAAATGTATACACAGATGATCCTTGGGGTCAATTTGACCCCAGATTGATTTAGCTACCTAGCTAACTGAGCTAACTTAAGCTAGTGCTACCAATGTTGTCAGAATGGTCCCACACCCCATCAGATATGATGCCAGCTATATTCAAGACATAAAAACAATATTTGAGCTTTGAAACTGTCTTTGTTTATTAGTATCGTCGGCTTGGGGTCAAATTGACCCCAAAGGACCATGTGTGTGACTTTTTTTCATATTATTGCTAATAACAGAAAAAGTTTTTCATTCCAAGTGTTACAGATAAACCAAATATGTGCTAAGGAGTTATATAAAGCCATTTCAACACTAAAAATATAAACATAGTTCTTTCACATTCTGAGGGAGTTTGGTGATTTTTAGACCATATTTAGACTATAATTTGCTATATTCGCGCACCAGTTATTCTGGGTTCACAAAGAGGCATGTGTGAGGGCGGCTTTCTATTGTAGGGCATTAGGTTGTGTTTATTAGACATCAAACTAAGTGCCTGTCACAAAAAAACAGGTAACAATATAAATTGCTATTATTTTTTGAGGATTCATGTAGCAGGGGTCAAATTGACCCCAAGGATAAAGGGTGTGAGTAAGATTTGAGGGACGCAGGAGGGTTAAGCACATGAAGGAGTTACAGAATGGAGAGTATCGGGGTTGGCGTTTGGGAGAAGATGACTGCAGAGTTGTGTCAACAACCAGGAGTCTTCAAAAACGTGATAAAAAGCATATGAAGGTAGGAACATTAAAGTACAAAGCACTCTGGTCTATACTGGTGGAATCTCCACTATGGACATCATCTTCATGGAAGGACATAAAAAGAATTTAAAAAGATAAGACACTATTATGAGTCGAAACTTAACCTGATTGGCCAGATAGCCCACTGTGACAGAAAAAAACTCTGGCTAGTTTTGGGTATAAAACATAAGGGAACTCGTAGAAGTATTTAGACTTGATCAACTCACCTGGGCAACCAGTTGACTTCACTGCAGTGAAATCTTCTTCACATTGCCAACTCTTGGGTTATATTGCTGGACTGTTGTCTATGCTTATGTCCTGTTGGTTCTGTGAATGTGTCTCGTTCCGCAAAATCTCTCTGTCTCCACTGCAAAAAATGCCCCTCTAGAAATAAGATGAAAATTCTTAAATTCCTGTCATATTGTCTTGTATTGAGCAAAAAAAATCTGCCAATGGGGTAAGCAAAATTTTCTAGGTAAGAATTCTTAAAATTTTCAAAAATAGAATTCTTAAAATTAGCAAAATAGTCTACTTATTTCACGCAACATTTCTTGAAACAAGAAAAAATACTAAGATTAATTTTCTTATTTTTGAGATCTAAGTTGCTCTGCTTACCTTGGTTTGCCACTGGGAACTTGTTAAATCTCAGTGATCAAATACCAGTTTTGTCTAGTAACTATTTTGATGTAATTCTACCACAAATTGTTTCCAAAGTGAAACGAAGTAGCCTATCAATAAGTTTCACATCAACATGGTATAGCGCCACCAATGGGTCAAATCTGGAGTTGCATTTATGAAAGTGCTCGCAATTTTTTCAAAAATCTTTTCCCAAAATACAGGATTACACAAATGAGTGATTATGTCTCAATTAAGGCACCATAAGTATTCTTATCTTTAGCATTATTCACCCTATATGTATTTGTGTATTTAGTAGTTTAGTCTAGTAGTATGCAAGCACCATAACTACTGTATACCAGGAACAGCCTATCAACCACCAGTGTACACCATAACAACCTACTAATCAATATGATTTCAATAACAACCAGGAGTGCGTTTCCCAAAAAACTAACGAACGTAGCATTTAACGAAGATCTTACTATGTTAGTTCAAGCTAGCGACTGAACTTATTCCCGCGTGTCCCAAAACGAGATAACTAAGTAAGTACCTCCATAGTAAGAAGTTGGTTAGTAGGGAAGACGTTAGTCCAAACCAGGGGGTCAGGATTTGGCCGGTTAGCTTTGCCAATTAGCATTGCACTTCCTCGTCGCCATTTTCCAGAAATTACATCATATAGATACAGACGGCAAGTCCAGGCACGCCCATAAAATCAGCACCTCGTGTCCCCCATGTGGGGGAAAACAAACCCTAAATTAGTGAAGGAGTCAATGGCATGCTAAGCTACAAGTTATAGTCCATGAGCCATACCACCGATCGCAATCGAAAGGGTGGGCAAAGTCTTGTTGGTATTTTTTTATTGCTATATATGTCCAGTTTATGAATTGGTATGATAACCTTTGCAGAACAGTAGCTTTATCATATTTATCATGCATTTCTTATTTGAACCATATTCATTCCACTCGGAAATAGTGGCAATTCTTAGATGTTGTGCATATAGCAATTAGGGTACTTCTACTGGTGATTAATATCTCTGTTACAGTTTTTTACAAGGCCCTGCATATAAATTGTTATGCACCAAGAGGAATTGACACAAACTACTGGTGCAGAGTGAGCAAGGAGGGAAAACGAATTTAACATTAATTGCCACAGCTCTTTTGTGAATCATACAGGCCACAGATATTGACTTTGTATGTTTGATTTACCTAATCACAGAACAACTCTGGCTTGTCTGTGAAATTTGAAGAAAATAACACTCCATTTGTTTTTCACTGAACCATGCCATAGCTCATTAACATGAGGATAACTGACATAACTTCTGAAATTCAATCTGATTGCCCAGTTAGCTATGGCGTTCGATAATTCGCTGTAGTCATCCAGTTTGCATCATCCCAAGCTATTTTTTCTTTGTTTGCTGGCTTAAATTATAAAAACTAACAATTCTAATACATTTCCCATCATTTTTATTCATTCTGGTGACCCAGTTAGCTTGGCCCCAAGCGAATTTTGCTTTGTTGATTACTTAATTATTAGGATTATCTGTTATTAATTCAAATCAAACTCAGGAGGAAAACAAACTAGCAATAAACAAAATCACAACAATAATAATAATAAGCAAACCATAAGGATAACAGATTTTTTTTTAACCTATCAATCTAATCGCCCAGCTAGCTTTGCCCTTAGGAAATTCGCTGTAGTTGGGAAATTCACTGGGAAATTCACACAGTCGCTGTTGTTCCCCAGTTACCTTTGCCCCATGGGAATTGTGCTTTGATGCTGACTGAATAAAATATATCACTACTATGAGCTCCTGCTTGGATCGCCTGTGTCCTCTGACCACCAGACCAGCTCGATCCACTCAGTCTCACGCATGGCTAACTGACTCTCTCAGAGAGGAAATGGCGCAAGACTAAGGACCCTTCAGATCTAACACAATTCCAAACATTGTTAGCATCCTTCTCATCCATCATCACTTCTGCAAAAAAGGAATTCTACCAGGACAAGATCATCAATGCTACGGACACCAAGAAACTGTTCTCCACGTTCAAATCTCTACTGAACCCTCCACCACCGCCTCCTGCAACCAACCTCACAGCTGACACCTTTGCTGAATTCTTCACTGACAAAGTAGCAGCAATCAGCAGCAGATTCTCGGACCCACCCATACAGATGACTACACAAAGGCTTCCTCCGGCTTCATTTACTTCATTTGCTTCTCTATCAGAAAGTGATGTGACTAAGCTTCTCACAGGCAGTCGTCCGACATCCTGCCAGTTGGACCCAAGTCAAACTACTCTTCTACAGGACATTACTCCTACAATTGTCGAGGCAACCACTCATGTTATCAACGCTTCTCTAACTTCAGGGACATTTTCCACCACCTTCAAACAAGCTCAAGTAAGACCACTGCTCAAAAAACCATCTCTCTCTCCCACGCAAGTGGAGCACTATTGACCTGTCTCTCTTCTTCCTTTCCTATCTAAAACCATTGAAAGAACGGTCTTCAAACAAGTCATGGATTTTCTGACTCAGCATAACCTCCTGGATTGCAAACAATCTGGCTTCAGAAGTGGACACTCTACGGAAACGGCACTCCTCTCAGTAACAGAAGCTCTTAAAGAAGCCAAAGCAGCAGGACAATCATCAGTTCTCATTCTACTTGACCTATCAGCAGCGTTTGATACAGTCAACGATAGAATTCTTCTGGATAAACTCAGAAGCATGGGCGTTGGCGGCAAAGCACACTCCTGGTTTGGATCCTACCTCACTGGACGATCATTAAATGTGTCATGGCTTGGCAAAACCTCAGCAAAGCACTACCTTACCACAGGAGTACCCCAAGGCTCAGTACTGGGGCCCCTCCTCTTTGCTTTGTACACAACAACACTGGGTCCAGTCATCCACTCGCATGGTTTTTCCTACCACTGCTATGCAGATGACACCCAACTTTATCTATCTTTTCCTCCTGGCGATTCTACAGTGACAACACGGATCTCTGACTGTCTCTCTGTCTGCATGGATGAAAGACAACCACCTTCAACTGAACCTCTCAAAAACGGAACTGCTCATCATCCCAGCCAGGCAAACCCTACACCACCACATCAGCATTAAGATAGACTCCCTATCTGTTGCTCTACCAAGGCTGCAAGAAACCTAGGCCTAATAATGGATGACCAGCTGACCTTCACGGATCATGTTGCGGCTGTTGCTAGGTCGTGCCGTTTCTCTCTATTCAACATTAGAAGCTCAGGCCGTACCTTACTCAACATGCAACACAGGTCCTGGTTCAGACGCTGGTTATCTCTCGCCTCGACTATTGCAACACTCTTCTAACAGGTCTACCAGCCTGTGCGGTAAAACCACTACTGATGATCCAGAAGGCTGCTGCACGCCTGGTCTTCAACCAGCCAAAGAGAGCACATGTCTCTCCACTGTTCAGGGAGCTCCACTGGCTGTCCCTGGCTGCTCGCATCAAATTCAAGTCACTAATCTTGGCTTACAGAGTACTGGATGGAACTGCTCCAGTCTACCTGAAAGCCATCATCAAACCATATGCTAATCTCCAATCGCTCCGCTCAACCAAGGATCGCTGCTTAGAACAACCAACACCCTGCACAGGTCAATCTAGGCTCTTCTCATGCATCTTTCCAAACTGGTAGAATAATCTTCCCAAGACTACCAGAACAACAGGCACTCTTTCTACTTTCAAGAGACTTTTGAAGACCCAGCTCTTTCAAGAGTATCTCTTGTCCTAGTTCCTTAAATTACTTGGAATACACTGACCAAGCACTTCTAAACTCTTGCACTTGCTCTCCTATTAGCAAATGGCACTCCTAGTGGGCACTTACTTGTATTGTGTTGCAGTTTGATTGTTATCCATAAGTCGCTTTGGATAAAACGTCTGCTAAATGCATAAATATAAATGTAAAATGTTTTTGTATATCAGGACAGAACTTCTCCCTCGCTGTGATGTAGTGCCAATGGCAACTGTAAGGACACAATTTGAAGAACTTATGCTATCTCATGGTGTTGGCTCTGTAGTTCCTTTTAATGTTGTTAATGTTTATTTGTTCATGGTGTTTGTTCATGTTGTTCTTGCTGTTGCAGAAAAAACAAAAAAGATTTGTCACATTTTGTCAATCACATATTGCTTAGGTGATTCTATTAGGTCTATTAGTGTGGTCTGACAACCCTTGTAGGATCTTAATTGAAAGGGAAGCATCCCTGAGTTAATTTAAGCACTGTGTGGACAACAAACTGCATAATAAGAACCACAATACCGAGTTTTCACATTTCCATTTTACTGGTCCACCATTTCAACACATGATCTTTCACTAACTTTCACTACCTGTTTGCAATGGTTATCATGCCATGTTAATGTATATAGTTATCACATGTTATTATGTATTTGTTCATGATGTTTTTTGGTGTTGTTTTGATGTTGCAGGAAAAGTTTAATGAATAATTAAAAAAAAAAAAAAAAACGGATTTCATATGTTATAATTTTTTTCACATTTTGTCATTCACATATTGCTGAGGTGATTCTATTAGGCCTATTAGTGTAGTCTAACAACCCCTGTAGGGTCTTGGTTGAAGGGAAAGCATCCCTGAGGTAATTTAAGCACCCTGTGTGGTCAACAAACTGCAAAATAAGAAAGAACCACAAAACCGAATTTTCACATTTCCATTTAACTGGTCCACCATTTCAACGCATGATAACTACCAAAAAGCTACCTGTTTGCAATGGTTATCATGCCAAACTGTTTACTTGAGATGTCCAAGAAGTCAAAAAACAGATTAGAAATTGCCCACCCGTTCGATTGCGAGAGGTCAATTTTTGGGTCCGGGCTCATGGCCTATTACACTGAGCACCATCTACAAGGAGCCAGACACATTTTTGAGGGCAATGCCTGAAGGTAGTAATGATGGTCAGATGGTCCAATGTGAATTCTGAACTTGACACCCCTCCAAACGCGATACTGATGACAATTTAGATGATGTTTGTTAGCTTCATTAGCTTGCTAACTAGCCAACTTCATTAATCACCACAGTAAATGTAGCTAACTTTAGCTTGCTTAACTGAGCTAATCAGACTTGTGATTGAAAGTTGCTTTACTTTTGACAGGAGCAGAGACGGCTCATGACATTTCTGTTAGTGTAACTGCAATAAACAAATGATGGAAAAAAATATTTTAGTCTAAACACAAGTAGGCAAACAGGTCATGATTAGACAAAACATCTAATATGGACTTTGTTCAATTTTACTTAGCGATCTTTTATTGTTAAGCAACTTTATCTACCTTGTCCATTCACCATAATGTTAAATTGGCCTCTGTTATCCCCCACGCTGACTCCACCCTCGCATTTTGGGGGCGTTAACCGTACTTGCCGTCTGTATCAAGGAGGTTATATATAAACTGGAGACAACGACTAAGTCCCGCCCTCCATAGAACTGAATGGCCGAGGCTAGGCTAGTAAATGCGGTGAATTGACAGTCAACGCCATTGTGAACACTGGAGGTAACAGGCCAGGCCATGCCCATGCTGCCCATGCGCAAAGTTCCAAAGTTGGTAGTCCAAACAATAGTCCTTCAGTCCAGACGGTGGTGATAATGCACCTAGTTTGTTTGCCATACAACACGAGGAAGAAAGTTCTGTCGAGAACGTGCCTGAAGTTTTTATAGCATTCATGACAGTACACTTTTTTCATAAGCTCCTCAAGAAATAAGCAAAGACTAACCAGAGATCATGAAATATTGCTTTTACTCTCCCCGGAGAAATAACATTTCGCATGTAACCGCCCACCAACTTGTAAGTGCATGAGTGCTCGTGCCCAGCATGACTCTCGTGCATGCACTGGCATGGTTCGGATTGTGACTCCATACGTAAATATGGCGATGCTAAAGTGCTGCCGCTAATCTGCGCGTTCTTGACCCCCTGGTCTGTATCTATCCGACTCCATTTGACATATGTTGATTGGTTAATGCTACACTTTCAGCTGATGTGAACGAGCTTCCTGTGCCCAAACTTTTGTGGGCGTGCCCAGACTTGCCATATGTAGCTCATCTCCATTAGTAGCATGGGTCCTCATTGGCCTAATGAAATGGAGTCGGAAGTGAGCTCCATGAAACGCCATCTTGACAACTGAAAATTTTGTTCAATTTTGGATGAATTCACTAGCCTAGCATTTCACATTGGAATGAATGGGAGGCGGGACTTAGTATGTTTCTCCAGGTTTATTAATACCTCCATGGTCCAAACTATGTCCTTTGCAGATGTTTTCGGAAGTGTCCGGAGAGTTCGTAGGCATTCGTTGCGATTAGGATCATGGGATATCGCCAATGTTACCAAATGTAAAACTACGGTGTTGTCATTTACATTTGTGGATAATGTTCACTGTCTTTCCTATTTGCATCGAGTTTTAGAAAAGGAGCAATTTCAATGAGTTTGTGTTGGAATATGTTCAGAAATAAAGCATGGGCTGCAGGGAGGACGTGCTATTTGCCAATAATGCCAATGCAAGCTTCACAATTATTTTAGAAAGTTAAGCATGGGCTATTTGGCCATAATAGTAGTATTTAATGAGCAACTACACACCATTATTATTAATAAATTCTAAAAACGTATATTTATATGTATGATTTGAGCAATTCTTGATGTGCGTCATTTTAATTAGTCAGCGGCATACCTTGCTAAGGCTGTCAGGTAAAGATTGGCATCTTAATGGTTTTGTCAGTTCAAGTTCGAATCCAGCCGGGAATGCTGTAATGACGGCTTGATTTTAAATTAGAAATCGTAATGTAATGATTTAATTGCATCAAAGTTGTAATTTGAAGTTTCTGCCAGTCAAGAAGTAGCCTGGGAATTCCCATGCTCCTTTGCTCGCTTATTTCATTTCACTCTGCAGAGGAGCAGACTTTCGGTATCCAATCGCAGAACAAAAAGGGATTTGTACGGCCCTCGATTGCATTTTACGTCACGTGGTGGCTCTGGTATTGGCTCCGAGGTATGTACAGACGCTATGATAGACATTCGTAGCGCCCAATAAACGGCTATGGACAATTGTAAACGATGCTTCCGCTACGAGAAATGCAATAGGTAGGTCCCCAGACTAAATATCACTTGTGATTTTAGTTTGGCATTCGCCAGGCTAGTCAAGAAGACCAATTGTTTTGACAACATGCATTTTACAACGTGTATCCTCTCGTCAGTTAAACTCATTTGTATGAGGTCAATCAAACTGTGATAATTAATTCACGCTGTAGGTGGGAGTAATGCATTAAGTGGTGTCGCGTCAGCAGTATTTCACCCCAAAACAGCCAAAGAAGACATCACGTGGCCATATAACTAAGCTTCTTTGGCGTTAACTTGCACCTTGGAGTGTCAGCTTGAACTAACAAGTTTTACTAACAAGATACTATGCTTAGTCTGGACTATGCTTTTGGGGGACACCAGTGATGAACTAACTATGCTTTGACTAACGACGTTATCACCATAGTTAGTTATATTGTCAACAAAGGAAGCTCGTTAGTCTGGCCGATGGCTTTGGGGAACAGAAACTTATTCCAAACTAACTAACAAGCTACCTTAGTTAGCAACTATGCTTTTGGGGGACGGACCCCAGCATAGCAACCACCATTACTACAGCAAAGACCAACCAACTACCTCAAGTACCCTAACAACATCTTATAGGCCATCTCCATATGACAGCAACCTATCAACAGGCATAGACCAGGATTAAGAGAGTAGGCTATACACCATGAATACCATGGTGAATAGGCCACTGACTAAATGTATGTGCATAATTTAGGACATGGTAGGCTATGACAGCAGAAATCCCAAATTCAACACAAGTACAGTAACTGAGCTGGTGTCATTGTGTCATATAGGCCATCTGATGGGCAAACTGTAGCTGATACATCATTTTGGATCTTGATTGTGGTGTTAAACTAGTTATAATAGTTTTAAGACTGTGAAGAGGGGTGAAAACCTTGCATTTCTGTCATTTTCTTTAAGATTCTTGAATTGAGAAAATGTATTAAGAGTTTTAGTCTTAAAATAAGGGAAAAAATCTTGTTACTTTCTTGAGATCATTTGTACATTTTCAAATCCATCTTGATATTAGCTGGAAAATCTTATTAAGAAAACATTAGATCCATTCTCTCAAAATAAGACAATATTTCTTAAGTAAAAAATGCTTGACAAGATTTTATTTCTATCTAGACTTAAAATAAGGAAAAAAATCTTATTGCTTTCTTGAGATCGTTTGTCAATTTTCACTATAGCTTATTACTGGTTAAATTCATCTTGAAATTAGCTGGAAAATCTTAGTAAGAAAAAGTTAGATCAATTTTCTCAAAATAAGAAAATATTTTGCTTGATACAAATTGCTTGACAAGATTTTATTACTATTTTTACTTAAAATAAGACTTATTTTCAAGAAACTAGACTTTTTTTTACTTGCTTAGAAATCACTTTTTGCAGCAGTGCATGCTTCCTTTGAATTGAAAAGTAATAAGACTAATCGATTTGAAGGGGAAAAAACACCACAAGACTGTGTTGTTTTTGTACTGTTCTTAAAGCTGTTTCAAAGGTGAAATGCCATTGTTACTGTTGCACTTTAGCGCTAAAAATAAATAAGCACTCTAACATTTGTTTGTTGTTATGTATTACTATAACCATAAATTGTATAGATTGTACATACAATCTATGGTTATAAACACAATATATTATTTTAAGTGAAAAAGATCATGACACTCAATAACATATTGTAATTGTAATATATTTACAGTAATGATCAGACAGACATCTAGGCTTCATTATGTCTGACATGCCGATCCTGCCAATCAAATCTCCCCGACAGCCATGCGTGACATTCAATGTTGCGCTTTTAATTTTGAATTCTAATTATCTTTCGTTTATCATTAAAAATGATTTAAAAAAATAAAATTCAAAATGCGTAGTAAAAAAATGACTGAACAGAAAGCTGATAATTAATTTATCATTAAAAACAGTAAGTTGATGATGTATCATTAAAAACAGTGTACCGACAATACTATCATGAAAAAACAGTGTGCCACTAATCATTGTAAAACCTTTGGCTTCCACTCGAGACAAACAAAACAACTATATATTTATATAGGAACTGAGCAGGGGGGTATTCCATCAACCGAGCTATTCGCTAAGCCACCCTAATTTTGGCAAGCTGCGCTAGTTTTAGTGTGAGTTGCTGGGGTAACTTATGCTCCCAAACTAACCAGCTCCGTGGCAGGTTAACTGCAAGGCTTAATAAAGCGGTGTCTCAAAAAATGCAATCAGTCAGAAACACGAGTCACCAAAAAGGTTCCATACACCTGCTTTATAATCTTGCCCACTAAATAATGGTTGATAGATATAGCAAACACTGTGACCATGCATGAATCCCCACATTTACTAAACAACTATTTATATTTCGAAGTATCTATTAGGAATACTTTTTGTTACGAATTAAAAACAACGCATGTTTCATCAAAGACGTGTCATGCCCGCCCATCAAGTGGTGGCTTGACTTGTAGGGTACGTCTTAATTGAATGATTGATCAGTCGCAGGTGCAAGTCTGCTGTGACAGAACAGTGAGACTGGCAATTTGTTCCTACATGCAATGGTCAAACATTATGATTCAAAGTATATTTTCAATCACCTTTTCCACTTTCTGCATTGCCAGTAAGCCTACTACTATAAAACATGTGATATTCAGTTATTTCACGCAAAATCCAAAAGATGATGTATGCATCTCGAAGTTTCTTACTAAAAATTCTTTTAGTTCTGCCTTAATTTTACGACAGTTCATCAGGTATTCCTAAATCACCTATTTAGGTCTAGTGTTGAGCTTGTGCACGCAGCCTTGTTTAAGTTAACGAGAGGCAGGCGCAGCTAACTTGCGTTGATGGAATGGCTTTAGCCTCATGTCAAAGTTGACGCTACTTCAAAGGAGGCTTAATCACATAAGCGCCAATATCATTAACGACTTTGTAGGAATACCCCCCAGGCTTATTTGTTGTAGGCTTAGACCATTAGCGTAGCCTGACACGCCAGACCATATCATAAGAATGTATAGTCTGAAGACCACTGATAGACTGTGCCTCAATGGAGGGGCGGGTGATTGCGTTGTCTTTCAAACTGCCTCTCCACGTAATAGGCTAGCGTTCCGGCCAGTAGTACCAGCTGGTATATCAAACTTTTCCCGTAGCCCATCGGTAACACGGCAAAGACATCTTTTTTCAGAACGAAAGACTTCAGTGCACTTTCTTGTTCCACTTTCAAAGAAATAGACATGTGCAGTTCCTCCAAAACTAAAGCCAAAGACGATTCTCTGGTTTGAGCAGGACTCATCATCAACCATTCTTTATTCAGGGGAACTTGACTGAGCTCTAGGCTCTTTTACAGCAATGTCCTGATAGGAAGTAACAATAAATATTCGAAAACACAGACAGACAAAACACAAATCAGTCAGTCAGTCCATCTGAAACGTCAGGATGGGTCACTGGTTATTTTGAGTGCGCATAAGTTGCTCATCTGTAGCTTATCCATCCAGCAGGTCAGCTGCTAGATCGAACATTTGGCCAAGCAGAGAGCACACAGTTCCAAGCAACTTTCAATGCTGACGCAACTTTCAATCCTTCATAGATATCTCATGGCGATTGTGTTCAGTTCGCTCGGCACTTCACAGTGCTCATTTGATAAAAATATCAGCTGACCTGAAGCGGTGGATGATGATTTCCTGTATACATACCGCGCTGTGATTGGTTATCCATCGCCAGAGTCAGGATACAATGGTTTTCTATCAGGGGTCTCTAGACGTATCCGCTGTGCAAATTCAAATTTGCTACACCCCCCGACTGGTAGCCTAAATATCTTTCATCCATTCCATGTGAAGTGTAATCAGAATTTCCTATGAAATGAATAAAGTTGTCACGCCATCTTATTCCCTGTGCAGTGTGTTTGGCACATTTCTGAAAGTCTATTGTTTTAATAGTGCAAACTTGCCACAATAAGTGGAAATCTTTGAGGGACCGATTTAGGAAGGAGAGGAAGAAGGAGATGGAGGCGTGGCGAAGTGGGGCAGGGGCTACGCAAGGTAGACCTTGGCATTTCACAGCACTGATGGGGTTTTTAACCCCATTTTTAGTGTGTACAGAAACGTCAAGTAATATCTTGCGTAGACCCTTGCCCCAACAGGACCCCAACCCCCAGCCAGCAGGCACCCCCTGGCCCCCACAGACCCAGTCACCGAGGACACTCACCAGCACGTACCATCACCACACCTCTCCACGGGAATAGTGGCTGACAGCGGTGTCCACACCAGTGGAAACGAGTCAGAGGCTTCAACGATTATATTGTCCAGAAGTGTAAGTTTTTGCTTAATAACAACAAGTAAGTATTTTGAGGATTCATTTAAAATATTTAATCATCTTTCCACTTGCTTCACCTGCACCTTCTCCACTGACGCACCCAGCACCTTCACCTTCCAGACACCAGAACACAGACCCACTGGCCACCCTCCTTGTCGCACCCCACAACCAGGCACCTGCTGCACTGTCCTTCACCATCCCTGGGGATGAAGCGGAGGGGGCGCATGACCCCATTTGAAAGGGGCTTCCTGAACATCATTAGGCCACTGGCCCAGCGGCCCCTTTCTGCCCCCTCCTCCTCTCCATCATTGACTACCACAAAGTAGTTAATTGTGGAGCAACCTAGTGGTCATTGACCAAAACACTGTTCAAAAAATGTAAAACCCTATTCAAAGTGCAAACCCAGATATGCCATACACCACAATCCACCCAATCTGTCCACCACGGGCGGTCGCAGGACTTACCCGGCATGCAACGCGAGAGGTACTTGAGGTTGAATGGAAGACCCACCCTGATTGAGTTGGCTGGCAGGTAATTCGGCAGGTATCTATTGCTGTCAAAACTCGTGACTAACAAAAAGTTCAGTTTGTTGAACTTCGTTATCACTTGTGATAAATCATTAGCGGAAGACACTACATTGATGTGAGAAGCAAAGTGATCGTCGAAAGCAGCAATTCGTTTGCCAAGGGAGAGGAGAAGAAAATGGCTACAGCGGACAGGAAGGAGTCCCGAGCGCAGGTGTTACAGCACTACAACGAGCTCCAGGCGACAGGGGTCAAAACTCGACATCGAAGCTCCGGAAGAAACAGCGTCTGCTGTTAGAAGTGTGTAAGTGCCGGCATGAAGACCTGACGGGTTGGGACCCAGGAGTGTGTGATAAGGGACGGGGAAAGGAACCAACCGAAGTGACACCACCAGCGGAGAAGCCCAGCGACGTAGAGGAGCTACGAAACATGCCACCACACAAGTTCTTCGAGGATGAAGGGGAGCCCAGGACTGAGTGGTACACACAAGACTTAGGCTATATTCATCCCATGGAAGCAAACAGGGCTCTATTAAGACAGGTCAGTTCTTCAGTTAGGATTAGAGGTCTGGGACTTGGTACAGGTGATAACTACAGTGCTTTCAAGTGTCTAAGTTTTTACGATTTTTTTGTTTAGTTTTCTATATTAATTGTTTATGAAGTTTTTTTTCTATATTAATTGATGTATTTTGTTTCTCTCCACAGGAATAATGGCTGACAGCGGTGTCCACACCAGTGGAAACGAGTCGGAGGTAAGTATAGCTATAACTTTGGATATTTCTTATTTTTCATTTATTGCTGTCTGTAATTTTGTCTTTACTTTTTTAGTCTTCAATGATTATATTGTCCAGAAGTGTAAGTTTTTGTTTAATAACAACAAGAAAGTCAGTATTTTGAGGATGGAGGAGCTGGAGTCCCCAACCGTCCAGGGGACCCCGGAGGCACCTATCTGCGTGGGAATGCTTGGCTGGGCCATATGCGGTGTTTCTCAGACCAGGGCGAGGGCCGCTACGTATCGCCGAGGGGTCCCGGACACAGAAGACGCTACAATCTGTTTCCAGAATAAATTCAGAAGTATTATAAGAACAGATGGTTATATTTTCGAGAAACCATGATTTAATGAATGTTTTCAATGAGTTAACTGAATGACATTGTATACCGCGTATTGCCAACCACGTAACAATAATAATGTAACCTTTAATTGTGTTTCATAGCCTATGCTAGGCTACCGTTTAACACCATGTAGGCTAAGCATGAGCCTTGTGTGACAATATAACATGTTCCGTCATGTTAATCAATCTTTTACAGTTTTAAAAACAAAGGGGCTACTTACTGTTATTTGTGCTGTGATTTGTTTGGCTTTTGGCTCCTGTCTCTGTGTCGCCGCCCCTCGCATTCCACAGCACGCCGTTGCTGATTCAGTCAGGTTAAAAGGCAGAGTATTTGAAAAAATTATTATAGCCTCTGTATGCAAATTAATCCCTAAAACGACCAACTGTAACCAACCAACGAGATTGCTCGTTTTGTAGACGGCGAGAGAACGGCCAATCAATTACAGCCTATCAAACCCCAAATAGGCCTATTCGACTTAAAAAGTAGCCTATTCTTATTGACACCTGTTGGCATGACTGTAAAATCATACTTTCGTTAAAGTGCGATTTAATTTTGGCCTTTACCCTACAGTCAGACTAGCTACAAATCCAAGCGACTCAGGTAGCTGAGGAGGCGTGACTCTGTGCTGTGATTCGTTGGTTGTTGCTAACTTAGGTACTTGGTAGAAAATCGTACATCAACACACAGGTATTTTTTGTGTATAAAACCAATATTTTCCGATGTCTTTAGTAACACTGATACCTCGATATCCAAAATATGAAGTCATAAATCCCTGACGTTTTAGTTTGTGGCCAAGTTTGAGATTGTTGTCGTTAGCGCCGCCATATTGTAAGCGGGTCGCATCGCTCCTCATTTGCATATAGTAGCCTTGAAGTCTATTCAGGGCCCGCCCACTGAACGATTTATGGCTGGTCGTTTGCTCTCATTGACAATGAATAGAAACCGGTCGCGTAGCCTAAGTCGCTAGTCTGACTGGGGGTTTAGGCTATGGATAGACTCGGAATTAGATGGAATAGGCCTAATGACATAATAGGTAACATGAATTGCCGTCTTTAAAAAAAAATAAAGCGGATAGCTAGCTTTGCATGGTTTATCCAACTTGTGACCGTGAGATCAGATGTCTGCATTATTGTGTGCTGTTGTTGGTGCTGAAAGTCTTCAGTAGGCATTTAGATGGCATCTGCAATCACGATAAGATGATGGAAAAGGTACAATGAGCTATAATGTATCAGATTTTAAACAGTTTCCCTTTTGGCACCATACCATAGGCATAATATGAATGGGAGCGTGTCTATGTTCCCACAACTCTTATGTTCCCACAGCTATGTTCCCACAACTCTATGTTCCCACAGCCCTATATTCCCACAGCCCTATATTCTCACATTACTAAGAGTTTTTTTTTCCCCCTTTCTTTCTTTAAAGTCAGGTACTATAATCCCACATTTCAACCCCTGCCTGGTAGACCCCCTATGTAAGTTCAAGATTCGATCTTTGGTATTATTTGCCATCAATGATGCCTTCCAGGTAGTGGGGTTTAGGGTAAGGGTTAAGGTTCTGTTATGCTGTGCTGCCTAGATTCATATTCACAATGAAAACGATCTTCATCCACTCTTGTTTTCAGAATGTTTTGCATCCACATTCCACAACAATTTTATATTCATCCACCTCAGCGACCATTATTGAAATCAATCTCAGCAATCATTTTTGGAATCAATTTCAGTTTCAGAATCCTCCATTCTAATGTGAACAGAAGGGCTAACTGAATAAATATTACCTGTGTTGGAGTGAACATGCCCTTATCGGAACATATTGCCGTGGGAAAATAGGGTCTAACTTTTTTTTTAATCTTTGTAATGTGAGAGCATGGGGCTGTGGGAACATAGGGTCCAATTTTCCAAATTTCTTAAGAAATGTGGGAACATAGGGTTGTGGGAACATAGGGCCTAATTTCCAAAAATTCTGTGAAAAATAAAAATTCCTAACAAATGTGGGAACATAGAGTTGTGGGAACATAGAGCTGACCCCATATGGGGAATGGCTTATAGCTAGGCTTGATGAGGCGGTAGGCAAATTTCCTCATATTTCACAACATATAATGCCCCTCTGTGTATTTCTCAACATTACCATGAGTGAAATCTGCCTCAGCTTGAGTGACGAGTGACCTTTTGCCTGATTGAGTTGGTGGCACATCAGCATGAGTTGCTTCAGCAGGCTAGTTGCTGACAAACTTAAGATGAGCTTGCTTCTGACAAACCGATTTCTGGGTATTTGCAAAAGCAACTCAAAACCCTGTAGAATATATCCCTTGGGGCAAAGGACATAACCTGGTGTGTGCTGCTGATACCAGTTACTTGGGCACACTGATGGCAGGAGCATTTCATCCATTACTGAGACCTCTTCCTCTTCGATCCAAATGACTGACATTTTTGACAGTCTTGCAAATATTCACACAGTTACTTTGGACATTGCAGATCCCTACCCCCAAGGACATGCATGTCCGCTTTCCTTTTCAGAGTTCCGCTAACACCATTAGGTGCCCCTTTTCCATAGCCGCGCTCAGAGAAGTTCCAGGTGACCTGCATGATCCCCCATGTGTAGAAAATGCTGCTCATAAGGTAACAGTTTGTCCGGTTCTGTGGGAACATAGGGCTGACTGAAATTCGTTTCACGTTACTTGACATATCAGCAGGCTATGACGAGCAACGAACCGATGTTACACTTCTGTTATACGGGCTCTATCTACTTTTCACATTGGAATGTTGGTAATGTAACGCTAGCCCGAGGGGGTGGAGCCCCAGCCCAACCAGCCTTCATAATTCTCAGGCCCGTGTCCGGCCCGAAGCCCGACTGATTTATTTATTTATTTATTTTCTAAACCTCCCATACCATCCTGTAGGCTGTCAATGTTGCTGACATTAAAATAATTCAAATAGGGATCCTTTTTTCGGTCGAACTGCTTGATGTCAACACTTGAAATGCGAAATCCAAGGTTGCGTACAACCACAACGCTTTAGTGTGATATAGCGCTATAGCCCTATACATTCATTATTTTTTTGATGACAAGACAACATTGTTCTTAACTGATGCATCAAAGCCGAAGACTGTGACCAACTGGTGCTGAAGCTCTTTCTGGATATTATCTCCTGTCTTGGCATGATTTGGGAAGCATGTTGTGGTTAGTAGTTTGCTCTTGATCCCAAATGTTGGTGTAAGATAGTGACATGTGATAGCCATGTAGCTCCTCTTACGGAAATCATCCGTCCACATGTCTGTAGTCATGCCAATATTAATTAGTGACATCACCTCTTTTATCTCCTCAACTGTTCCTGCTCTTTTCACTCGCCATTATTTTACATCTTCTGGAGATTGTAGTGGGATCTGGGAGAACTTAGTTGGCTGAAATGCGGCCATATGTTGCACCGACATTTATTAATTCTTGTGCTCCCCGCAATTGTTTCAAAAGGCCGAATATCCATGCAACAGAAGTCTACACGTTTTATTGTGATTTCGGACTTCACCCTTTCTGGTGTTGGTTTTGCGATACAGTATTTATCCACACTCATTTGTTTTAAACCGCTGCTGGCTCCACCACATGACCGTTCAAAATGTCTCTGGAGATGTGATGAACCAGTTTTTTTTGCTGTCATATGTAAGAACAGTATTGCATACATCACATTGAACAAACCCAGTTGGCTCATCTTGAAGGGTTGTAATGAGTTGAAACTTTGTCCAGAAAGGGGACTTTCCCCTGGTGTTTTTCACTTTTTCCAATTCGCCTTTTTCAATCCTTTTCGTGATGTTATATTAAGTTCTGTTTTGTTACGTTGTTCGTACTTGTACTTACCCAGTACTTCACGGGCTGTAAAATAAAGCGTGAACGTGTGTTATTCCAGCAAACTTACACTTTAAGTACTCAGTAATTTATCCCTTGATACGTTTTTGATACACCATTCTTACCTAATACTGTAAATTAAAGCGTTAGCCCCTGGCTCCTATCACTTGAGGTGTTGGTGAGGTTGATGTTATTTTCAGCTGATCCAGTACGGCTCAATCCTGTACGTCCCTTTTCTAAAATTACTTTTCCATCCTGATGGAAACGTGGAACTTTGTATTTTCCACAGAATTGACAGCTACTCCAGAAAATGTTTAATATCCATAAAATTTAAATTAATAGCCCGTAAATGGACTTTGACAGGTTCAGTTCAAGTACAAGCTAAGCGCTATAGCTCTAGATGCGATTTCTTCATCACCGAATAGAGGTTTGCGAGCTGTGCTAGAACTGTTAAGGTGCATACAGACCAAAGATCCGCAATGAGACGGGCTGCGACTTTCTAAAAACCTGGATGTTCTAAAACTCCGAAACATGGATTTGACATGCAAGTGTCAAATCGCCTAATGGTATAAGTTGTAACTGTATTTGTTTCAGATTAATTTTCTGTCATGTCAGTCGGCAAATACAAGTTAGCGAGCGAGTTAGCTAACCATATACTAAGTTGATATCTGAGATTTCATTTATTGACAGAGTTGAAGTTCATGAGAAGGATCATGGAAATAGGTTTGAGAGAAGAGTGGTGTTTGCCCTTGTTCAGGAAAGGGAGCAGAAATGTAATGATAAACTTTACCTTGTATACATACACCATGGTTGAAGCCAGGCATAACTCAATTTCTTTAATACCAATACTTGCCATTGCCAGGGCGTTGTTATATTGTTTAACTTGTTTAAGAAAGGACTGAATTAGGAAAAGGTCCTTGATTGCATCTGGAGGCTGGGGTGGAGTGGATCCATGCTTGGGATTTGTGTCATCATATTTGAGGTCAATCTTACCTGAGTTGCAATAGAATCCTTTTCTCTCCTCTTTCCATAGTTTACATAGGCACCACAATGAGAGCATATGGGACATTGAAACAGTGAGGTATTACTCCATGTGTGTCTAAAGTCACCATATAGCTGCTCTTGGAAGAAGTCTGTGTGCGTGCTGCACACATGCATGGCCTTATGAAAAGAAACTGCAGTTCATAGTTCTTATAGTTCTGTAGTTACTGTAATAGTAGCAATACTAATTCTATATGCCACATGATAATGCACTCCGGCACTTTTATTTCTCTGCTGCTAACGTTTAAAATTATACATTCTACCTTCACCTCATGAACTTAAATTATTACAGCTACTGTCACAGTACAAGTCTACTGTTGTCTGTCCTGTGTTGCATTTCCCAAATCATTGCACTTTATACAATCGATGTGTTGCCTTATCTTTAATGTTTTTCTTTCCCTGATGCCAATTTTAAATGTCATTCTACCTTTTCCTCACGTAACTTAACTTTTAATAGCCACTGCTATACAAGTCTGCTTATGCTGTCTTGTGTTGTCTGTCCTGTCCTTCCTGTCTTAAAATGCACCAGGCTACCCTGTAGTCACTGCACTGCATTGTAGACTACAATTACAACTACAATTTGTAGTGAACTGTGTTTACTGGCCACGGCGGCCACGTCCCCGTTGGATGAACTGATTGCAGGTCACAGATGAGAGGGGCACACCTGTGGCCTGTTAGTCGTTTGTGTGTGAATGTGTTTGGGGACTGGGGGAAATAAAGTCGGTTCTGTTAGAGCGCTCGAGAGAGCACCTTGGGGAATGATGAATTAACACCGTAAGCGCGGATTCCGTGCAAAAGGACGTTACGGACTTACCTTTCAGCCTTCTGCTCCATGCTGGAGCTGGACCACGGACTAAACCTTAGTACTCCCTGGATGCTGGTAATAGTGAGGCCTCACGTTATGTTCTAGGACTGCAGTACCTAATGTTAGTCTAGCTATATTGTCTGGTTGCGTGTGTGTGTGGGTTTTCGCAGGGTCAGTTAGCCCCAGGCCGGGGTAAATGTGTAACGATCAGCCCCTTAAACTACTTTATTTTAAAAGGCTGTGCTACTTAACACACAAGGGGGTTCTTTTGGAATGAAACGCAATAGTAGTAGCCTGGGAGTTCCCATGCTCCTGTGCACGCTTATTTCATTTCACTCTGCAGAGCAGCATGGTGACCATGGGCGATTTTCTCGCCTGGTTTCGGTATCCAATCACAGAACAAAAAGGGATTTGTACGGCCCTCGATTGCATTTTACGTCACGTGGTGGCTCTGGTATTGGCTCCGAGGTATGTACAGACGCTATGATAGACATTCGTAGCGCCCAATAAATGGCTATGGACAATTGTAAACGATGCTTCCGCTACGAGAAATGCAATAGGTTGGTCCCCAGACTAAGTAATATGATTTTAGTTTGGCATTCGCCAGGCTACAATAGCAGGTTAATACTAGACAATAACCTAGACCTTATGCCACTATGTGAATAAACAAACAGATAAATTATTTTCTAGACACGCGCACACAAAATCATGACAAACAAGCAAGGCAATCATTCAGACGGCGCTGAACACAGACAAAGACGCACCATGTTCATTAGAATTGACACGCTCAGCGCTCTCTATTTTAAATATACCCGTGCAACACAAACCCCTTTATCTCAGTCCACAACGTTTAACATTGAGTCAGACAGACAAGGAATTCCACTAGTCAGTCCAGGAACACGCAACAGTCTATGAACTCCAGCATGGAAGCCAGGCCGCGCGCCAAATCTTCCAGGCAATAAAAAAGCATAATCCTCAACAAAAAAAGGCAAAAAGGTGCGATCGCAAACGGTGGTATACCACACGAAAAAATATATACAAAAAAAAAAAGTAGAGACGGGAAATGTAACCCTGAGGCACCGATGCTCTTACCACTTCCATGAACTAATCTGCGTCAGTCCGTATCTAAATTGTAAGGTCACGTGATTGATGATGTGTAAGGCTCTGGATGTCACCGAAAACTTTAAATGGGACATTTGACACCGCGGCGCCGGTGCTTTTGCCAAATCTCTGAAGCGTTATTGTTTTGATAACACTTTATAGAGTTGACACTTTCATCGCTGTTTTGAAACTTTGCCATGGATAACAGGAAAAGAGTTTGGGAGAAGTTTGACTTGGATCTCGCCTAACAAGGTACATTTTCTTAGGAGGCTACTATATGTTTACATAAACTAACATTACAAATATAAATATTAACGGAATTTTCATTATTTCCATTTTCGATGTTTACTGTGCCCTCAAGTGTTGTCATACAACAACAACACATCCTCTATGTTGAGGCATCTCCGGGCCAAACATGATGGGCATGATGATAATACTGCTTCTGCTAATGCCACTTCATATGGTAGCTTAGTAGAATAGGCCTAATGTTTTAATTACATTATTCACTATGATCTATTTTGACACAATATCAATCTTCTTTCACCCCGCCAGGAACACGCACTGAGCACTCTTATGGAATCACCTTGAAATATCCTTTATCACTTCATATTCTTAAATATAGGTAACGTTATGCATACATTTTGTTACTTTCACCTGTGTCAGATAGGCTATTGTTCACTCACCCATTCAAACTAGCTAGCTGCCTTTATAGTGACAGTGACACTTTCATTATTTGATTTTGTATTTTCTTTAAGTGCATTTCTGAACCACCTGTCTATGTTTACATTAAATATAGTGGACTCCAGGGAGACTAGCAATCACTGTGTGGAAACTAATGGGGATCCAAATATACAATAACTAAAAAATATACCTTTGCCTCTACACAACACACATGTTTATTTACAATATATTTTTTATTCATTGTTTTTATTTTATGTTGGCATACAGGAAACAACAGTTGGATGATGCTCTGGTCAATATGGTGGTCATGGATACCCAGCCATTAAAGGAGAAATCCGGGCAAAATTGACCCAAAACTCTATTTTCTGTGGTCAAGGCGAGCTGTCAGTGAAAAAAACCCGACAAAAATTGATCTTGCCTACCCCAAGTTATGCTCCTGTCCGATTTTGCATTCCAGCGGCTGTAACGGGGCAAGTTGGAAACACGCCTATTTTGCCTCTTACAATGTTCGAAATTCAATTTCAAGTGCATGGCCATGTTAACATAGCACTTCGAAGCGAACACAGTTGATATGAGCTTAGTAGGTGACCTAGAAATGCTAAAAAGTTGAGCTAATTCACTCAGTCTACATACCTCTGTTGAGTTCCTGATTCCAGCGAAGCCCACAAAAGTCGACCGTCGAGCTCGATACAATCCAATATTCCAAAACGTGATTTTCCACCAAAAAAACGATTCTCGTGAATTAATGTGATCATGTTTATATAGTAATGACCATGTAGCTACATAGCTTAGCCGTAATATGAGCAAAACATTGCAAGCACTTGTTGCAGCTCTGCGCATGCTCATGGGTAATGTGCAATAGCCAGTGGAAAGTTCCGGCAACACAGCTGATTTGATAGAAGCAGAGGAAGCAACAAGGATATTTGTTTCTGGACATCATTTGTTGAAATGGATAGTTCATCCGAATCAGATGTGGAACACAGGGAGGATTTTTTGGAGTTTGATGGCCGTGGTTTTTTGTTCGAGCCAGAATACACAGACGAAGAGTTATTGGCACAAGATCTCGAAAGGCAGGCACAGGCAGCAGAGGATCAGCAGGCAGAGGCTTCGCAACCTCGAAGTGAGGGGACATGGTGGTGCTCTTGTGGACACTGCGTCGCAATGACCACGGAGGAAGAAAGTCTATGCTGTAAAGAGTGGGATCTACTACAGCCTGGTCTGGATAATGGACATTGTTTTGCCAACACCGAGAGGTTCTCCCACTTCCTCTACAAGGATGTTCTGGAAGCCTTTTTTTGTTCCTAAAGTGAACTGGAAAAAGCAACCTAGACCAGATGGACCTGATGGTCAGCTGTCTAACGAGTAAGTACAACTGTTTTCCTCGATTCTATCCCAGTTCAGGTATTTTTTACTTGTTGATGTAAATAGATGTACCACCTTGTTAGCGCAATGACCAAAGCTAATGCCCCCCTCTCCCCTCCCCTAGCCAATGCAGACTCGTGGCCTACCGGGTGATTCTCGAATGGGTACTCAGAGGTCATCGTCTTGGGCGGAACAACAGAAGACCATTGCCTAGCTGTGTTGTAGCAGCAATCAGACTGAAGTACCCCTCCCCCACTGGAAGTTACACGGGATTCAAGGAGGCAGAGGACATTTTCTAGTAATAATAATAATTTAGCTCTTGCCTTATTTATTTTTATTTCTGTCTTGCAAAAATTGTATAGCCATTTCTAGGAATGTATATAGTTCAGATATCTATAAGGAAAAAGTAGTAATATGTAAATTACACCACAGAAGTTGAATAAGTAAATAATAGGAATGAATCAGCTGAGCAGTTCTATAATGAAAATATAATATTTGTCTTATGGTGGTTTTATAATATAAAAGTCAACAATCCATTTGTGCTTTCGTGTCTTTACTTGAGCCAAAACAAGGAAATGTCAAACAAATAAATACAAACTATGTACAGTGCTATTTGTGGTTTGATGGTGCCACAAAATCCAAAGTGCAGGAAGATGAATTGGTTCGAGACGCCTAGACCATGCTCATGTAACGAGACCTGGCTTGACAAACTAGTTCACTCATATCTGGTCGTGGAACTGGAGCTATGTTGCGAAGCATTCTTCGCCTTGGTTGCCGATGGGGTATGGTCTCTGAGAAGACTATGGTCCTGTCTTCTCTCCTCCTCAAGACATCTTCCATCAGGTCATTGCGGAAAACCTGAGTTGAGCGTTCATACATGGGCTTTGCAACCCATTGCTTGGACTGCCGGGAGTAAACTGCTTTGTGCTGTGGTTGTCCTGATAAAAATAAACAACTGTTTAGTTCAGCATCAATAACATAGAATAACTTACAATGTAGTATGCAATGAACATAGTCTTCTTTTGAAAGAAATATTTAGCAAATAAATACAAGCATATAAAATACTCTATCATCCTAAACAGTCATAATCCTAAGCAGAACATTGTTTTGTATCATACCTTGTTGTGTTGTGGCCAGTGGTCTGCCAAGGTTACTGTTGTGATCCATTACAGCAAGTTGTGTGCGAGCCCTCATGCTGTCATAACCAAAGTGCAGTCGTTTTTCTGCATACTTTAGCATAACTGCATGAAAGACTTCCAGAGATCCTGTGTAAAAGGAAACACACACAAACATACATATTTTATACAATGTCCTCTTAGAAGCAATATAAATACTGTTTGTGATAGTTATGTAGTGTCTAGGAGGTTTTTGTGTGAAAAGCAAGGTGTTTCTTTGAAATGGTCCAGTGTGATTGCTACTAGAGATTAGCTCTGATGATAATGCTACCAACCTTCGCAGCAATGTACATTTTGCCATGTCTAGACACAAATTACATTTAAACACTTACCAGTGTGTTTGAAGAGTGCCATCTGTCTCAAATCTCTGAGGAGATTGCTGTCCGTCACCACACCCTTCAGTGACAGGAAAGCGGATGAATCTGGCTTCAGCCACTTCTTCCGCCTTTGATTCTCTTCAGTCAGTACTGGGTGACCACAGGTGCGCTGAACGTCATTCTCTTCCCATCTATGTACACCACGTATATGATGGAGAAGGGCAGTCCATCTTTTTACACAGTCCTAAGCAAAAAAGACACAAAAAAGGAAATACTGTATGAAGTGGGGACAACAGCTTGTGGATGTGTTATTTCAATGTCATTACACAGATAGAGATGTGGGGTAGGTGCTAAGTGAATATCGGACACATCTCTTTATTGTTACCTCTTTGTCACCTTTACTTGTCCAACATGACCAGTACAGATGGTTGGTTATTGCCCTGATCCAAGGCCGTAGGTCTTCGTTCTCCTTCTTGTTGGATAGGGTCACAAGTTTCTTCTTCAGACCTAGAGAAAACATCAATCAAGGATGTACAGGGCAGGGAGTTAGCTACATATCAAGTGAACAGAGAAGACCCAATCGTAGTGGTTTTGAAACTGCAGCAGTTTCTTTTCCTGATAAAACACTTACTCTTACTGACATGCCAAGGGTCAAGTTCATGCCGTATGCTCTGGTAGTTGTCTCTCATGAGTTTTCGGATGGATGGTGATCTGTCTGTGGTCATCACTCCAATTTGCACTCCTCTCTCAAGCAGGTAATCTAGACCCCTCTGGAAACCCATCACCTCCATGGCCACAGAACTGCTTGCTTCAGTAACCTAGAGAGAAAAATTGTAGAAACCATGGTCCATACTGTGTTGAAAGCAAAGTACGAAAGACGAGCATGCTTGTGTTACATCAGACAGTTGGTCACATTCATTTACCTGAACAAATTCGAAGTGCACAATTTCTTTTGTGGCGTCGTCCTCAAAAGAGTATGTACAGTATTTGGCACTGAAACCTGATGGAAAACATTTATTGACATAACAACATTACAAAGTGGTCATGACTAGGTGTTTTGTGAAAACTAAGTACTGAACTGCACAACTCATTTTATGTTTAGAATTTGGAGCATGATGCTTACCTGGGCTGTCACACCTTGCATCACCACAGAGTTCAACTTTTTGTCCAGAGTTGGAAAGCTGGATGAGGCGGTCCATTATTCGCTCATGCTGTGTTTGGTATGCATTTTGAATAACTGGTATGAGGTAGGTGGATTGAACAGCAAAAAACTGGGTCTTCATTGGAATTGGTATGTGTAGAAGTTCTGCCCAGTCCTTTATGGTGGTGTGTGTGGTGCCGGTGAAGACGGTGGCTGCACTGATAAGTAGATTGTTTTCAGCCATTCCTCTGACGTCAGGACATGAAGACCATATTCCGGAGTGATTATTTATGCAGTTCCACTGAATTCTGATTTGGCTGGAATGAGTGATGATTCTTTTGTCCTCAACTGGAGAGCCACATGTTCTGCAGAGAGAAAATAGGTCTAGTAGTTTTGACTCGTTGACAAGCCATTTTTTTTCAGACCACCCCTTTCCATTTCCATTAGCTGAGAGAGAACCAGATGCAGACTCTTGGCTAGATCGCGGGGAGTCACTTGACGGTGCAAAACTGCTGTCCAACGGATCCAATAACGCCATCTCTCCAAAGCTTGTGCTCATCTCCAACATCTCAGAATGTTCTGTGCCTCCCTATTGGATAATTCACATACATTTTGAGGTCATTTAAACATGGATGATATTTATACAGTAAAATGTATTGTCAATACAAACACTTTAGAACTGAGATGTTGTACTCACTTGTGAAACATCCGCACTGGTTATATGGGGATCAGTCAAAGACGTAGAAGACCCAGCACTACACTGTTCCTAAAAATTGATAAAAATTGCAGGTCATAGGAGAACATCTAGGTCTACACCCCAAGGCTGATTCTGACTTTTCCATCATACAACATTAGGATGTATTACATATCAAGCTAACAGTTGTGCAAAAGCATGTAAGGTAATACATTCTACTTACTTTTGACACATCCTCACTAACACCGCAGGGGATAGTCACAGATGGACTAGATGCAGATGCAGACAGCTCCTACAATAATAACAATAAAAGTGATGCTTGAAAAGTCCATCCACATTTCAAACATGATAATGAGGTTTTCAAGGCTTGACTACATAATAACAACAGTGTCAGAAATAGTGTAGGCCTCTATTGAAAAACTATACTCACTTGTCCACTGGCTGTGTGAGGGACACTGTATGATGATGAGGTACCGGAAGTAGATGCAGTGGCAGCCCGGTCCTTCAATTCAGAAAAGATATTTCACTTGTAATAACAACAATATTCTACAATAGTGTCTGATTTTTTAAAATACAGTTTCAAAAAGCATACATAATTGAAAGAACTCACTAATTGTTGCCATAAAGCAGGTCGAGCAAGATATGTGCCAGATAATGAAGCCCTTTTAGGATATTGTTGGGTTGTCTGTGGACTTGATAGTAAGATGTTGAAACTATAGGGCTGGCCAGACTTGAGTGACGTCTTCTTCGGAGTTGACTGTGGCACTGCAGCTAATTCGTTGTCTATCCCACTGGATGATGTCCCCTAGAGTATAAAGAAGAAATAACTGTAACCAGACTAAAAAGGCCCAAGCAGTGACATCGACAGTTCATTTTCGATTCAACAGCTATGGTAGTGCTATATGCACTTCGCCTGCACTGTTAGCAATAAGACTCCCCTCCCCCAACACCTCACATCTAGCATAGCCTATCACTAACTGTACTACAACAGGGTTGAACATCGAGTATTCTCTTCTAAACGATATTTTCAATATCAAAGCAGACCGTACACATAAGAAATTCAATCGATGAAATGGAAACAAATAATTGATATGATAATAATTGAAAAAGCTCCATAAGCATAGGGTTACATGTAAGAGGCTATTCGAATCTTGCCTCGAAGATAATAAAGTGAAAAAGAAATGATATTACCTCCAAACTGTCCATAGCTGTTCTTTTTTGTTTCGGAATGGCATTTGCCTTCAGATACCGGTGCTTATCACTCTTTTTGGTGAAGTCTTCATCATCAAAATGATCACTGCAGACACGGTAGTCTCTCTCCCGTAATGTGTGCAAGGGTGTTTGCACATCAAGTTGCAGTGCAACCAGCCACAACTGCAAAGTCTCTCTGTTGCGTAGAGGCAGACGATGAAAACTCAAGCACAGATACCTTTTCATTTTGTTGCCGCAATTTGGAAAGGCACAAACTCGAACCATCTTCTCCGATATTCCTCAAGGTCCAACTCCAAGCTAGTTGTGTGTCACCTGTTCGATCACTACTCTCTCTGATCTTGCCGAAACTACCACCCGGCCTGGCGCAGCCAATAGCGTAGGCTACCCATGAGCATGCGCGAGAACTCCAGCTGCAAGGAGTTGTGTTTGCAATATTTTGCTCTTGTTACGGCTAAGCTATGTAGCTACATGGTCATTACTACTATCTATTAACTATCCATTTCAACAAATGATGTCCAGAAACAAATATCCTTGTTGCTTCCTCTGCTTCTATCAAATCAGCTGTGTTGCCGGAACTTTCCACTGGCTATTGCACATTACCCATGAGCATGCGCAGAGCTGCAACAAGTGCTTGCAATGTTTTGCTCATATTACGGCTAAGCTATGTAGCTACATGGTCATTACTATATAAACATGATCACATTAATTCACGAGAATCGTTTTTTTTGGTGGAAAATCACGTTTTGGAATATTGGATTGTATCGAGCTCGACGGTCGACTTTTGTGGGCTTCGCTGGAATCAGGAACTCAACAGAGGTATGTAGACTGAGTGAATTAGCTCAACTTTTTAGCATTTCTAGGTCACCTACTACGCTCATATCAACTGTGTTCGCTTCGAAGTGCTATGTTAACATGGCCATGCACTTGAAATTGAATTTCGAACATTGTAAGAGGCAAAATAGGCGTGTTTCCAACTTGCCCCGTTACAGCCGCTGGAATGCAAAATCGGACAGGAGCATAACTTGGGGTAGGCAAGATCAATTTTTGTCGGGTTTTTTTTCACTGACAGCTCGCCTTGACCACAGAAAATAGAGTTTTGGGTCAATTTTGCCCGGATTTCTCCTTTAAGCATCGTAGAGAATGAGGGATTCCGGGCCTTTGTCCATCTCCTGGATCCCACCTACATCTGCAGAGAATTTTCGACCAGCGAGTGCCTGTTGGAGCAGCTCTGGCCAACCTCCGCACTGACATCATCAGTGTTGGGTAAGTTACTTTAGAAATGTAATGCGTTACAGTTACAAGTTACCCCTTTGAAATAGTAATTGTAGTGTAACTATTTTGATTACTTTAATAAAGTAATGTAACTAATTACATTTGATTACTTTTTAATTACATTTCAACATTTTTGAACTTTTTTTTTTTTTTCAATCGTCAAGCAATTTTGAGTTTTTGAATCTTGGCAATGTTAACTGTCACATAGTCCTATTATTCACCATTGACATTGTAAAAATTCTTTTTAACTCCCACAGAAGTGTCAGAATTCACTACGAGCAAATAATTTGTATACTTGGTGAACATCACTGAATAAGCAGGTGTTTGTCTGAGAATGCTGATAAAGTATGTGTGCACCTGATCAATAGAGCTCATTTTTATATCCGGCAATGGGCTACAGGCCTATGTTGTAGTTTCTGACAGTGTCTGACAGTCAGGCCTCCTTGCTACTGAAACTTAGACCGCTGTAGATCAGGTAACAAATGAGTAGTGTTGCAAACATGACACTAGAAACAATTATATTAGCAGTGTATTTTAGCTGTAGTAGTGACATTTAGTTGTAAATCGAGGATGTTGTATTTGCATGAAGCACACTTAGCCAATGTTTCTGCAGATGATATTGGGATCATGTAACTAAAATTGTAATTCTGAATATTTCTCGAAGTAACTGTAATTCAATTACACATTTTTTCAAAGTAACTGTAATTGATTACTGTTACTTTTATTTTGTAATTAAATTACGTAATTTCGTTACATGTAACTCGTTACTCCCCAACACTGGACATCATGCCACTTTCATCAGAGGAATATGATTCGATCCGACACTCTCTTCTTGTCCTCCGGCCTTTCCACCTTGCCACTGTTGAGCTGTCTGAGGAGAATAGAGTGTCGGCATCGAAGATTATTCCTCTGGTGAAAATGTTGAGTCACCACATCACCAGACAAACATCTAACATCACCAATGAAATAGCCCTCAAATTAGCAAACAATGCTCTAACCACCTTGACAGATAAATTTGCCCCAATTGAATCTATGACATCTCTCACTGTGGCAACATTTGTCGACCCAAGATATAAACGGATGGGCTTCATCAATCCTGGCAATGCGGATGCAGCAGTGGACAGACTTGTTAGGGAGTGTGCCAGTTCTATTCCACCACCACCACCACCACCACCACCACCAGCAGCAGCAGCAGCAGCATCTGAGGCACCAGCACAGTCTCCATCTCAGGAGGACAATCTCTGGGGCTTGCTGGACCGCCACGTGGGCACAGAGATGACTTTTAATGCGACGACCACTGCAGTCACTGAGGTCCAGAGGTACTTAATCCAACTCTCTCTATATATTGTGTTATATATCTTCTGTCCAAACAAAAAACATGTATTGAAATAATTGTATTTTTTTTCTGCTTGTAGGTATCTAAAAGAAGTCCACCTTCCACGGTCAGAGGACCCCCTCAAATATTGGGCAGAGCACAAAGAAGTTTACCCACATATTTATCAGGTGGCAATGCAGTATCTCTGCACCCCGGCATTCTCTGTGCCTTGTGAGAGGATTTTTTCAAAAGCTGGAGAGATCATCAGTGCAAGGCGAAACCGCCTGAAACCGAGTGTTGTGGAACACATCTTGTTTTTAAATAAAAAACCTCAGTAACTTTGTTCCACAGTAAAAAAAAAAAAAACTTCCCCTTTCCTTCTCCAACCTTCCCACACATTGTTGCACAGAAGCACCCACTTAAAATGATAAGAATTATACAGTCACAAAACAACACAAGCACAATGCCTCAGTACTTTCACAATTCCCTAGGCCTACACAATAGGCTATTATTTAGCCCTATATGTTTTGTGTTATTTATTACACACCTTAACTGTGGTCATGCAGCAATTAGCCTGTCATTTTTTCCATCAAAAGAAAATTCAAACATTATTACTCTTGAGTAATGCAATCTCTGATATAACTGCTCCCGTGACATAACTTGTATCAACGGGGAATAGAACCTGGGACGTTAGAGTCCTGACTAAGGCCCGAATCACACACACACTGCACGTTCGCGGTGCAGGGGCGGGGCGGCCCGTAAGCGGTGCCTGTGGGCTTGGGCATTCACACAAGAAATTGTCTCTGCGGTGTTCTGCGCGAAGCGGCTGCCCGAGCTCTGCATTCAAAATCTATTGACACTGTGCAAGTCCCGCTTACCGCGCTGAAAACGCTTGGAAAAATAGAACTCATTTCTATTTCAAAAAAGCAGCGCGGGAGCTGCGCAGAACACGCATGCAGTCTGAATGACCTAACCTGTTAACATGTATTCTAAATGAAATCGCCCCAAAACCACGCCCGCAAAGGTTTGTGTGTGAATCGGCCGTAAGCACGCTACCCACTCCCCCATGGCAGATTTTGAATATCAACGGGACAAAACTATTATTTAAATCTACGTATAGTACTGCCTCTAATCGAATCATTACAAATATTAACAAAACATTTTTGTTTTAGGTACCGTGGGCCTAATTATTAATATTATTTTACATAAGGGAACACAAGACTTAAAATTCCCGCTCTGTTTAACAAAGTGTCGGAGAAGAGCAATTTGGCCGGCATGCAGCATTTGCTTCGTGTGTGATTGTTGACTCAGTTGCAGTTATGTCTGCTAACCACCAGATGTCCCCGTTTTCTCTTCGATGCTCTAGATGCTTTGAAGCAATTCGATACAATCAGGAAGAAACTCGCAAAGCCTTGTGGGATCGCGTTCGCACACCTATACAAAAAAGGCCTCGATCTCACCAGATCTGAAGAGTGTAGTCCATAAGTTCTCTCCCCGCGTCTCTTCTTGTCAGTGTCGCGGGTGCGAGTACATGCAATCTGTGTGGTCTGAGTTGGTTTTCAGTCTCCCCCGTTTTTATATCACTGTTCATTAACTACTACAGTAAACATACAAGGAGACCCATTTAACATACAAGCTGGCTGCAGCAAACAATACAGGCGCCATCACATTCAAAAACTCAACCACACTTGCTGCTCTCTTCACCGGCCATCCCACACACCTAGCACAGCCACCTATGTAGCCTTGGGTGCGCGTTGATGGACATACCGGGCGGCAGCGGCCTTAAGAGATATCCCCACATTCATGCCATGGCACACAAAGTGATCAGTACAGCGTTGCTCAGGTAACCTACACACATATTGATAATACATAAACATTATATGCTACCAGTGTAATAGCCTACCTGTTCAATGCAACAATAAACTTTTAAAGGACACTTAATTCAATGTGACATGTCACAAATGGCCAGTCCCTCCCCAGTTTAAATTGCCCATGGAGAGGACCAGTATAGTGGGTTGTATGAGTGCAGGGTGGTTGTGTGTGGGTGGTTGGGCTGTATTTATTAATCAATCCTTGTGAATAAACCGATACTTGTACTCCGTGCTTGTATGTGTCTAACTCCTCCTCTGACTAATTACCCAAATATTACAGTATTTACATCTGGGGTGTCTGTTTATACAGTTTTAATGTAACAGTACTTGATCTATGGTTAAACGGCATCACGTCTCACCCTATAATGTTTAGCCTAAATGGTTCAAAAATTACAATAAAAAGCACTTATCTTCACTCTGTCCCACTACACCTAGCAGTAATCACATGTTAGCCGTTAGTGAGAAGCTAACAGATTGCACACCAAAAACGAACCAAAATGGACATTCAACTCACCTGTTTATTGCAATCCAAATCCGACGTTGTTTGCGATCCTTTGGGAAAGTAAAGAATTTGCAACCGTTTGTCTCTGACTGATGGTTGCAATCTGGCGCAAAACATAGCATGATGAATAAAGTTAGCCAATAGCTTACACAGATCTTCCCTGATCTTCCTGGTCATGGGATAGCTGAGCCTACTGCTGTGCTGAGGTAATATGTGCGACTCTGCTAGACAGTTTGGTTGTAAAACACAAAATCTCCTGTCAACAGAACTCATTCAAATCTGATATCCAGGTATTTTAGCACAACCTCAAAGCATACAGTAGGTTCAGGGTAATTCATGTGTAGTCCTGTTGCACAAGCTTGCTAACTGCACTTGATAGTTAGTGGAACAAAAGAAATAGGAACAACAAAGGCCAATGTAAATACATTATTTGCTTTTGCTTATTTCGCATTAAATCTGTCATAAGCATGTGTTAATGGTACCAATAACACATGCTTGTGTGCCTGAAAAGAAGCTAGGCCAGCCTATTTTCTAAACTTTACAGCACGAAGCAAACAAAATGGGGTCAGCTCTACTGTTCATAAAACTGACCCCTCAGGTACCCCATATTTAGCTAGAGTTTGCAGAAACATAACTTCCTTTTCTACAAACATTATGAAAACCATTTTAGGCCATAGGCTACCCACCCAATGTTTCATTCTAGGAGGCTGAATGTTCTATTGTGTCAAGCTCTGCTAAAATCAAGAAGTATAAAGACAACTCAGGCCATCGTCAGCTGTTCTTAAAAGGTCATTAAGAGGGCTTGGAACCAAATCAAATGCCACTTACAGTACGCTTCAAGCCTCAAGCCCTTCAGTTATGTGTCACTGCTATCATACTTTAAGAACTGATATTGTAGCTTTTAAAAAAGATAGCAATTTGGGAGTTCAGAAACTTTTCTAGAATCATTGACACAAATGGTAACTTAGAAAGTAGGTTCGGAGTTAGTCAAGTGCAGCCCTGATGCACAAGCCTGCTAATTGCACTATAGATAGATAGTGGAACAAAATAATTTGGAATTATATAGACCAAACACAAATGTAAAAGCGAATAAAGAGTTTACATTGCTTGCAGGCTTGTGGAACAAGGCCATGTTTAATTATACTGAACCTACACTTCTAGCCACCATGCAACAAAGATGATCTTAGTCTCTAGTGAATTACACGCAATCCAGCTCTTGTCCCTTGGCTGTACTAGGGGATCATGAGTGAATCCCTGTAAGAGTACTTTATTTTGTCCTTCTCGAAGGACAAAATAAAGAAGAAGGATAAAATAAAGAAGGACTTTCTCTGAGAATTGCTCTGCATCCGGGGGTATACATATATGCATACAGACACACACAGTTGTTGAGAAGTTGTTGTACACTTCTTGGGGTGCGCACACCCACACACTGAGCTGTGGGCAGCCGTTAGTACAGCGCCCAGGGAGCAGTTTGGGGGTTAGGTGCCTTGCTCAAGGGCACGGCATCCGTGGTTGCCGGATATGGGGGGCGCTGCTCATTTCCCCCCCCACTCCACCTCCACCCTCCTCTTACTGCTGGCCGGGAATCGAACCGGCCACCCTTCGGTCCCTGACCGGTACACCATGGATGCCCCCCTGTAGCATGATGAAGACCAACCCACATGTCCTACAAGGCAAGTAAATGCAGGAATGTCCGTGGTGTGTGATCAGTGAAAGGCAATAAAGTATAAAGGGAAATTATTTTGTCTCCACATTTCAAATTTAACAATTATACTTACAAACAAGCCATCATTTTCAAATATGGTTTGAAAATACAGGGATTCTCAAACTTTTTTCGGAGATTGACAATTATTATTTCCACCTGCCCATTTACCCATTCACCCACACACGACTCGCACACCCCTCAACATGCTCACACACACTTCAACGACTCTCACTGTGTTTCCCTGCCGGCACCCCATCATTCCATCTCAAACCCGTTTTCCCCTAGACACTCTTGGTTTTCATTGACAAATACATTTAACTGTGTTTAAGTATTTGCGTTTCCTTCTCCTCTTCATGTTGCGGCCCTAAACAAGCCGGGGTCATAACAATTGCAAATCATCTGAAAAAGATGTTTAGCTGACATATGTTGACTGTATGTGTTGAGTAATTGCATGATCAACTCTAGCAGAGCATTCCAGTAACTGCTGCTTTGAGGTCATTGCTACTTTCAGTTCCCCATTACTAGTGTGAGAAGACTGACTACTGTAAAACATTTGATTAAATATATAAAAAAAAAAAAAAATATATATATATATATATATATATATATATATATATATATATATATATATTTCAAACGTATTGTCCCTAACATTTCATTTTTTCTATTTGAAAATTTCATTGTCCCCGAAAGAAATACCTTTTCAAAAGTCTGTTACCTTTCAACGTTGGTTTAGTGAGTCTACCCTTTGCAACACACTCATTAAAGTTTTTTTTTTTACTTTTTAATTATTTCTGTATTAACTCAAAACAAGTTAAAGAAGCTAAAGCAAAATGTAATGACGGCATTAGAAAATTTTAAATTATTTTACTGAATTATATACAGTAGTGCCATGACATCACAAGTCCTTTTCAGATCGAATCAGGGAACATAAAATGTATTGTTATAATGAAAGTATTTACCTTTTTTCCATTATTATTTTGCAGTTTTGCCGTGATATTAGATAATCACACAGTCAGTCATCATACACATTGGTGGTGGTCGGTGAGGTCCCCCTGTAAAGCGCTTTGGGTGTCTTGAAAAGTGCTATAGAAATGTAAGGTATTATTATTATTATTATTATTATTATTATTATTATTATTATTATTATTATTTTAAACCTTCTTGACTTCCTCTTATATCGTCTTTCTAGCACAAATTAGATTTCATACAGGCCTAGGCTGCTATAGTGACACAGGCCTATAGGCTGCTAGTGAGTGACACTTTGGACTAGGCTAACTGTTGTTGTATAATGGATTGTAATGTCAATAATAAGAGGTACAAACTATAAGGAATCCTTATGAAAAATATTGTAGGGTCAATTTCCAAAAAACTGAGAAGATAGGAGTCTTGTGGCTGATGCGTGTTCCAGGATCAAAAAATAAATCTTCCACTTGAATCACGTTTTGTGCTTTTATTTTACAAACCAAAAAATATACAAAAAATGAATTCCAACTTAAAATGTAGACTTCTAAATGATCTAATTCCACTTGCACGCTGACATTAACATGCTAAAACTTACACTAAGCATGACACAGTCAGAAAAACCGTGAGACTCCAGCTTCCTCAGGCCGTGTCAATTTTCTAATGAACTAGCAGGCACCTAACGCTGCACCTACATGCTTAAAGCAGCAGTAGCCTAATTTCCATCATTAAAGTGCAACTTCACCTGTCCATGTTTTTTAACCTTTTACATTACCAACTCTTAAATTATGAATTACTTACATCATGAAATTAAATATCTTGCATGAAATATCAAAAATAAACTAAATATTAAATTATTTTATGTAAAGTAGGCATCTGGCGCCTACAAATATATTAATGTTACTGTAATGTCTGCAACTGGGAGGCCATATGATTGTATGCATTTCTCTCAGTCAGCCACTAGATGGCAGGCTGTACCCTGATTTGGCATGAGGTTTATGTCAGATGTTTTTTTCTGTGATGGGGCACAGTACTAAGTACTCTGGTGTCACTTACTATACATACATTCCTCATCATTTTATGCCCACTGTCTTTCTGAGATGCTCTGATGGCTTCTATGTTTGACGTCATGGGGCATTTCTGTCTGCTCTGTGTGTGTGTGTGTGTGCGTGTGCGTGTGCGTGCGTGTGTGTGTGTGTTTACCCACTGTTTTCATGATCTTTCTCTGACATTAACCTTGCATGAATGCAACAGGAAGCCATTATGCAAGATCACCAGGGTCTCTTGGTGATGCTTCCTTATGTAACAGTCTTGAATCACTACCCACCTCACAAAGGTCTTGGGTCTGCTGATTACAGAGTAATTAAACTTGGATTATTGGGAACCATGGCAGGGAAAATTAACACTTTCTAAGCACTCCCAACATATTTTGCCCTGTTAATGACAAATTTAAGCCAATTTATATCCTTGCAGTTTTGACAGACACAGATTATGAATCATGCACAACATTACACAGTGAGGGTCGGTGTTGGCTTGGTGGTTTGATTGACATGAAGGTAAAGTGATGTTTCAGAGGGATGAGGGGAAGTGTGTTGATTATCTGTGATGAATGGTTTGCAAAATAATAACATTAATGCCACTCACACAGCTCTGTGCCCATGTTATACCCATTGCTCTTGAATTTTGTAAGTCCCATATAACCTGCATTATCAAAATGAACAGATTGTACTGATTCGGGCGCATAGCATTCCCCTGGATGAATAGTGGCTCCAGAGTAGTTAGTTTTTTTTCCATATCAGAAGTTGTTTTTCGAGCCCTGTTTATCCAGGATTACGAATGCCCATTGCAAGCCATCCTGAAAGAAAGAATTCATCAAAATTTTGATGTTTGGTTGGTGTTTTTTTTTAAAGATAATTTTAGGGCTTTTGCCTTTAATTCGATAGGACAGAAAAGGGAGCGACCAAAAACAAATGGGAGAGAGAGATGGGTATAGCCTGACATAGCCCGCCCATAATACGAATGTTCATACGCATCATGGTCTGGGCACGGTCCTCTGGGGCGTGTTTACATCGGTAGAGAGTCTACCGGCCAATAAGCGAAGCTGATTAGACGAGCTGTCCAATCGTTTCAAACCAGAAGTGCGTGCCCTCCCATCCCGCAGTATAATCGCGTCAGGTTAAAGAACCCCCAGACCATGAATACGGATGAACAGCAGTATTATGGTCGGGCTATGTCAGGCTAAGATGGGTAAGGGTTGGGAAATAACCTTAGGCTGGTAAGACGCACCAGCCCACTGCCATGGCACCCCATGTGTCATTCAGCAATCTTAGACCTAGACATGTTAAATCTGAACCTGTAAGTCTGTTAATATGAATTCTATTAAAGAAAATATTGGCCATTTTTATGCATTTTCGAAAAGTAAAGACATGTCAGTGATTTGGGAAAATATCAAACCAAATCCCCTCTCCAAGTTCATCATACATTTTCAGTGTCTTGCTGAAACAGCGGTTGTATTTGGGGGACAGTCTTGCCCCACTTTGTTTGTTTCTACTTCATACCCGGGTTGGGTATGAACTCTGGGCTTTTGTTTACTCAGGAAAACCAAATGAGGAATTTTTTAGTTCTTTTTTATGTGGGAACCACTCACTACATCTGCATCTGAACAACCTGACCTATATTTTTGGAGAGTGTGGATGTTGCAGTGGAAAGCTGAATGCCTTTAGGTGCTTGTGAAATGTCAGCAGTCCTGCACTGGTTTTGGGCTCTGGTCTCTGGGTCTCTTGTGGATGCCATTATAATGTTACTCTGTGGAAAAACTAATTGAGCCACTTCAGATGATCCTCACAAGAAGGAAGCCATAGACACCACTGCTATGTCTGTCAAACATAGTGCTCTCTTTCTGTCTGTCTCTGTGGGCCTGTGTGTGTGCGTGTGGGAGTGTGTGTGTGTGTGTCTCAACTGACCTCCTAGCGTGTGTTTGTTTGTAGTGCCTCTTCAGATCATAGCGAGACTAATAGAATCCTTTGGTGTGGTGTTCACTGAGGAGAGCATGCTGATCTCACAGACACTGAGGCTTGTTCAGTATGCCGCCTGACAGCCTCAAATGTTTACTCTCTTGTGTACTCCCTCCCTTTCTCATTCATTCCTCCTCTCTCTTTCAACTCTGTCACTTTTTCATTTATGCTCTCTCTCTCTCTCTCTCTCTCTCTCTCCCTTGCTTCTCACTGTCTGTTGCTCCATCTCTCTCTCTCCTATGTTCTCTATCGCTTTCCCTTTATTACCCTCTTCCTTCTCTGTCATTCACGCCCTCTCTCATTCCCCCTCTCTTTCACTCCTGTCTTTTTTTTTCTCTGTGGCTAAGCAGCTTTTCCCTGCAGGGTTTCAAGTGGAGGGGTAAAATGGATGAGAGAGAAGCTTTAGAATATGCAAATTTACATCAAAGTCATCCCAGTCTCTGCCGCTTTTCCTTCCTTCTCGCACTTTCTCTCTCTCCACACACAACACATTCTATGGTACTTTCATACGAAAACACACAAAACAAATAAAACGCAAACATTCTCTCTCTCTCTCTCACACACACACACACACACACACACTCACTCACTCACTCACTCACTCACTCACTCACACACACACACACACACACACGCCTCATTTAGAAAAATACACTTTGAGGGCATTGTGTACATTCTTATAGTGTAAGACCTTTAGAAGTAAAATATGCAGGGTTTAATTATAGAGTCCCTGGGCTAACCATGGATGATGCACTGATCTTTCATTTCCACTGTTGTCTGCTCTGGGATCCATTTCCAGTAATAAGGCCTCCTCTGTGTCCCTGCGCCACCCCAGTCTGGCTCCATTGGACACTCTAACCACAGGCAGCACGGGGGATTTGCATGCTGGTTTGGACATCAGCTGTCCTGCAGAGTCAGAGCATCAATTCATATAATAATGTTAAAAAGTGACTGATATTTACCAGGTGCATTTATCCAAAGTGACATGGGTTTGGGACTGTGTGCACAATACGTGTAGCCAGATGACTGATTGTCAAGTGGCTTTATTGCCCTGCATGGAAGCCAGAGGACCCCTCTTGATTGCAACAAAATGTATAGTCGTTTGTTCTTTCAGGTGCTTTTGAACTCCTATTCTAAAAACATTTTTTACTGATATATGCCACAACTGTTTTTAAGAGACATTGCATTTAGCAAACCTGTGCAGGAGCAATTCTTTGTAGGCATACCTTTTTAAAAATGCCTAAGGAAAATGTTTTAATAGTATTTCTCTCCCCATAAGACAAGTTTACATTTTGTAGCAGACTTTTTTTACAGTCCCCCTAACAACGTGCAACAGAACCTTGAAGGTCCCCAGACCCCAGTTTGAGAACCAATACTGTAGGGCGTCTGATCCCTCTGAGCTGAGCCAGGAGAATGAGGATGGAGGGGAATGGAGGAGACGCTGATAGCCGGGACATGTCGCACCAGCAATACAACCTGAACTCTTTAACAGCAGAGTCAAACTGCAGTCTGGTGGAAACAAAAACCATAGTGGATGATGAAGTTCACCTTTTCGAGGTTTCATTTCAACAAGTTGCTCATGGGGGAGTTACTGAAGACGTGTCCTCCTCCGCTCTTTCTGGGGGTGGACATGCTGGAACAGCTGAGTGGGTGGTCTCTCTGCTCACATGTTACAGTAACACAGACCCCTGGATGATGGGTAAAATACATCAGGCACAAGAAATAACAATTGCACTCCATGTTTCAGTTGATAATGTTGTTGATTTTACATGTTTTCTCATTTTCTATATGACTCAAAGGCTCATAAGCACAAAAGTGAATCCAAACTCCTAGTGGTTTGAAATATGGTAATCAAATCTGTAAATTCACAGAAGTGACACATGAAAAACTGCTTTTAGTACTGAGCGTGTTCAATACACTACCTTGTCAAAAGCATTTCAGAAGCATAATATCCTGAGGTCATGAGCGATGTGTGTGCTACTGATGATGGGCTTTCAAACCTTACATAATCCTCTGGGTTCAGAGAAATCCTAGACAAAAGAACTCTAAACAGCAGGGGATCTGGGACTGATCATTTCCTGTCTGTGCACATGGGATTGGACACCTCCATACACACACACACACACACACACACATACCACCCCCCAGTCAGATCAATTAGCAAAGGAGAGGAGAGAGCAGGGATGGGACTCTCATGTGTCTAATGCATTTTCCAAAATGGGAAGTGAACATGATCCTGACAGTGGGGGGTATTGATGGATGTGTGTGTGTGTGTGTTTGTGTAAGCACACTTGAACGTGTTCTTTATGTGTGTGTGTGTGTGTGTGTGTGTGTGTGTGTGTGTGTGTGTGTGTGTGTGTGTGTGTGTGTGTGTGTAGAACCTGGCCATGGCTGCTCCTGCTGATTAGGACGTTGGTTCTGTGTGGAGCTGTTTAATGTGTCAGCCTGTAAGCCACCCCCCTCTAGGGCAAAGCCAGCAGGTTCTCCTAAAGGCACTGAAGCTGTGTGCTAAACGCTGCTTTTAACCTCTCCCACTGGACCTTCTTCAGTAAGCCTCTACTCTCTCAATGTCCTCTTCTCTTGAATTCTTGTCATACGGGATGAATAAAATACTCTCTTATCTCTATGTTTATAACAGTTTTCCTCTTCTTTTATACATATTTTCTTCGGTGCGTTCTCTCATCCTTTAACTCTTTCTTTTCCCTCGATTTTCACCTCTAATTTTTGCCATGGGTTTTGAAGGGTTAAAGGAAAATACCGGAGTAAGTTTAAGCTTAGTCCTGCTGCACGAACCTTTTAACAGCAATATATTTCGCATGAAATGAAAGAATTTCTAACAGCATAGACCTAACGCGAACGCGAAAGACTTTACATTGTGTCAATGTACCCTCAGATCTTACTTTCGCTTTTCAACAGTCAGGTCCCATTGATTCAGTGTAAAGTGCCTGTTCGCTTCTGCGTTCGCGTTCGGTCTGTGCTGTACCAAATTATTTTGTTCCACTCGCTAACTAGTGCATTTAGCAAGCTCTTTCTTGAATTCACTCTGGTATTTTCCTTTAATATCACCCAAGGACACCCTGTTGCCCCCATCATGGATTGCTATGGAAGACAGATTCACACAAATGTCCATTTTCTCCTCACCTCCTTCTGTCTTCCTGTCTTCTCTCTTCTTTCTATCATTGTCTTACTCATCTTTTCTCCTCTCCGCTCTTAATGGAATCTGCTTGGCAGTGCATGTGCGGCTAAGCTTTCATATGAATATATATTATTATGACACAGAGCATGTAAGGGCATTGTGGGCTAAGTGGGACCAGGGAGGTTTGTGTGTGTGTGTGTGTGTGTGTGTGTGTGTGTGTGTGTGTGTGTGTGTGTGTGTGTGTGTGACAATGATGCCCTGAGCTGTCCGTGCGGCGAGGCGTGCCACCGATGGAAAATCCCCCTGGACTCAGATGCTCTGTTTGGCCGATGCTGGAGACACATCGACTCCCTCTGCTCACCTCCAGCTGAACTTACCCTCTGTAAAACACATTACGCAACCAGCCATTGATTACAATTGTGTGACTCTGCACCAAAGTGAACTTGGGATTCCTTTCTCCCAGTACTAGTCTATATTTCCCCTCCTCCTGCATGCACTCCTTTCCTTCATCCTTTGTTTTCCATTTCTCTCTGCTTCATTCTCTTTTTTCCCTTTTTCCCTTCATTCTCTTTTTTCCCTTTTAATTTTCTATTCCCTGTCTTTCCATTAATCACCCCCCCTTTCCCCCTTACTCCCCACCCCCTCTCTATCCTCCATCTCTATGTCCATTTTCTTCTCTGTCCAGGGCTAAATGTCACTTCCTCATTCCGAGCCTCTCTCTGGCCCTGCCGCTGTGCTGACTGAGCTCTAGGCTCCACTGGATGACCTCATCCATCCTCTCCCCTGCATGCAGCCTATCACAGGGCCACAGATGCATGGAGATAGGAGGAGTGCTTAGACAAAGACGCCGAGGAGAGAGAGGACCGAAAGTGCAAGGAGGAAGGAGGGGAGAAATCGAGTAACATACAAACACACACACATGCGCCCACACACACACACACACACACACACACACACACAGAGAGAGAGAGAGAGAGACACAAGGAGGAGGGTAAAACAGACAGACCCAGGTCCATAAACAGGCTATGCCATCCCAGTGATGTGGTGTTGACAGAAAGCTAGACTGCATAGAGAGACACTGGGGCTCTAGAGGGATGGGGGGAGTCTGGATTGGGTTGGGTAATTGTCTGCGCATCTCCCCAAACATCCCATCCCATCCCATCCCATTCCATCCACCCGCTCTGCTGGTTGATAAATGCCACTTGCTCTATTAGAGAGAATCAATCTGGCCCTGGCCTTTGCTGGCTATACTTTAGTAGTGTGCTGCCTGTAGACAGGTTAATTTACCATCTCATTACAGCAGCCTCGGCTTCCTCAGACCAATCAATACAGCCTCATTAAGAGCATAGCGCTGAGAGCTGACACAGTCACACACACACACACACACACACACACACACACAGACAGACACACACATGGACACATACAGGAGGGATGAGTTAAACATGAAAAACACAGAAACATTTATGCTGGGTCTATTTGAGCGAAGCGGTTATTAGCGGTTATGAATGTTGATAGCGGAGAGGCTTAGCATGCTAGGTGCACTCAATATTAGCAGTCAGGGAAAAGAGTCATTGCTGAGTTCAATCTTAAAATCATAGCTAAGCAGCAAGAATTATTCAATGATAAGAGTGCTATCATTTTAAACAGTCACTCTTACCTGTGGTTTCAAGGGAGAAATTAAGGCTTAAGTCAGGCACTTAACCGTGAATTACTTCAGAGGGACTATCTGTGATTACTTCACTGTAAATTACACTACAGTAAATAATAGTTTCTGCTAAATGTATAGCATTTTGACAGCCATGTTTATCAACAACAAAAACGCAGTATCAAAACAAATACCAATCTCAACTATTAAAATCACTGTAAACTACATTTAATTATGTAGGTTACCGTGTTGGAGTAATCTCCTGTGTCTGATGACTATTATTCACTAAAGCAAAAAAAAAAACAGATCTCAGCATTTGGCTGTAAACTCCCCCATGCTCTGGTCTGTCTCTCTGCTGTTAGTCTGGAACAAAATGGTGACACATAGACATATAGGGGTTATGGAGGCCACCAGTCTGAGCCCCCCACTGGTAGACGACCTTGGGCTCAGCCTCAGAGTGTGACAGACTGGGCCAAGGTGCCTCTGCTAATTGGTTTCATGCTCACACCCTTCACACACAAGGACACACGCCATTTCACACATTTCTGTAAAATGAGAAGAGAGAAGTGTGTGTGTGTGTGTGTGTGTGTTTGGGGGAAGGGATGCTGTAGCACTGATATAACCATCAACAAGCGTGACAGGCCTGCAGAGAGAGCCCTATCACATACCCCTGTTGTGATACTGCAACACACACACATTGATACACATATACACACACAAGACTCATATGTCTATGTACACACATACACACACACCTCTGAGAATAGAGATGGTATCAGCTTATCTTGTTTATAGGCTTGGCCTTGTGTTGGTGACACATACTAATCTGACTGACGGGTCAGTCCTGTGCTGAAGAGAGCGAATGGAGAGAGAAACGATGAAGGAGGAGAGAAAGGGAGTTGAGAGAAAAAGGGAAAGTGGGGTGTGTGAAAAATGGAGGAGAGATTTGAGAAAGTAGGGGGGAAGGGCTGGAAGTAATAAACAACGGGAGGAAATTGCATCCAGAGGAGTCGTCTTGGAGGCGTTGTAGAATATAATCAAAATGATTGATTAAGCATATTGGACCAAATGCTTAACAAAAGCCCAAATGGTTTCAAATGGTTTAATCACATCCTCTTCTGTTTTCAATACAAAACTAAGTGATTCTGGGAATTGGGATATATTAGCCGATGTGGAGTCTACATGGATGCAATTCACCCAGCACAAATGAATGGAATTTCTATAAGGCTGTAGGAAGGCTGGGAGATCCTATTAGGGAAAGCGTGGGAGACTCCAGGGAAACAGATCTGTTTTCCACCCACTCTCCCTCTCTCTCTCTCTCTCTCTCTCTCTCTCTCTATCCCTCTGTCTCTTTCACACACAGGAAATGGATACACCTCTGCCTCGGTTTACAACAGCTCCTGTTTCGTTTTAATGAGATAAATCCCAAACTGACAGATAGCTAATGGTAGCACAATGAAAAGCGCATCACACACATCACTAACTCCATTTATTAGGCCGGAGTTGTGTTGTCTACTGGGACCAAGTTGTCGTCCTCTCAGCTTTGCCTGGCTTTCCACTAATGGTCTGTGTGTCCCTGGCTAGAAAGAGGGCTGTTGTAAAGCCACTGTGTGCAGAATCAGGAGAGTGAGCAACACAAAACACCATTTCTACTGTATACCCTATAAAAGCTAAATGAGGGATTTGTCCTCAGACTTATTTCAGTGTCTGATACATGAGGAGTGAATGGACGTGTTCTGGTCACGGTGATAATGGTCAAATCTCATTGCACACTTTGTGGTCTTTGGCCTTATTTGCTAGGTAGGGTAGGTGTACATTTATATGTATTGTACCCAGAATTGTCGAAAGGGGAAAGAGTTCCCAGGGCCCTAAATAGGGAGAGGGCCCTTCAGGAGTCTTGAATTATATTCTAGGAGGTGAGGATGGCCCAAGGCCACTGCTTGTGTATAAGGCCCAGAATTTGCCCCTGATTGCACCCACTGATGATGAGAATCAATGAGAGAGAGTTAGAGAGTGTGCATACATGTGTACAATCTCTGTGTTTGTGTATCCTGTGCAGCCTTTCCCTCTGTGTAACCCTGGTATCCTAACATCACCTTAAGTTGTGTGTTGATTTGATCTGAAGTTAGGGATCATTTAAAGGCAAGGTAAATGATGATGCCAATGTCAATGTGTGTGTGTGTGTGTGTGTGTGTGTGTGTGTGTGTGTGTGTGTGTGTGTGTGTGTGTGTGTGTGTTTGTGTGTGTGTGTCTGTGGGTGGTATCATTGAAAGGCCAGGCATCTGATCCTGCTTTGTGATCGATGGGGACGTTTCCACATAAGGGAGATCCATCTAGTTGTGTCGCCAACCTCATGATTGGCAGTCCTTGGCTGCCAGTGGCACAGACATTGTCGGTGCCAGACTAACCCGTGCACAGCCTGAGCAGACCGCATCTGATCCTGCTTTGTGATCAATAGGGGTATTTCCACATTGGGAAGATCCATCCAGTTGTGTTGTCAACCTCTCCTCTCATGAATGGCAGCCCTTGGGTGCCACTGGCACAGACATGGCCGGGCTAACCTGAGCCAACCGCACCCACATGCTCTGTGTCCTCATCTCTGGTGGTCAGACAGCGAGGAGTGTGTTGAGGGCTGGGGTTCTCCTTTCAGTGTACTAGAGCTGAAGTAGAGAATATTGTTCAAATCAACTTTTTATATTTTGAGGTGATGAGGTTTGAATGAGTAGTCTTCTCAAATGATCTCCTGATGACAGGGAGGAGAGGGGTAGAGAAGGCTACAGATAAAAAAAGACCCAAATACGGGAGTGAAGCCAGTTAGCAATGACAAACAATGATGAGGATTCAAATAGACAATAGAAATCAAATTGCAATAAAACAGCAAGCCACCACAAAAGGGAGTTGGGTGGTGCTGGTTTGTGGGTTGGGGAATGGGGACAGGGAAATGAATGGGCTCAGTATGGGAATGTTAGAATGCAGCTGGTTGGTGGACAGAGGAATAGCAAGACAAATGGATTCGTTCTGGAAGAGAAGAGAGTGAAGGGGGGGGGGGGTAACTGAGAGAATGCAAGTGAATTTATTCACAAAGGTCAGATGAGTTTGCAAGACACTGGACTCTTCAGTTGGTGGTGTGTCTCAATGGATATTTAATCAGAAGATGGATCACACTCGTTTTTCTTTTTCATGTTTTATTTACATACGCTAGTTTACATTTAATTTAGCAGCAGGGTCATCACAGGTCATAAACATTTTGGCCTCATGCCCTTCGTCACACTGAAAAATCAATCAATAGTCTTGCTATAGGATAGGACAGGATAGACCACTGTCCTGTCAAGGTTACACACAGAGATATTGGCCTTGCTCGAACATTTGGAGGAACTTGGAACAAAATAATTGTGGCAGCTAATGCTTATTAGCGGTGTCACACAGTTTCAAACAACATGACCATTGGTTTATTCACGCCAGATTAGTGCTGTCAAAAAATAATCTGATTAATCACAAAATTTTGCAATGATTAATCATGATTAATCAATTTTAATCGCAACTCCAGTAAGAATTTGGATTCTAGCTGGTATGTTGGACCCTTATAAATAGCTGGCTTTGTTCCTCTCAAATAGGGCAATTCACCCCTATCCCCTGCCCCCACGGATTCCCCAAACCCTCTGCTGTTGTTGGACATTCAGGAGCTAGCCCATCATTTTGTCTAGTTTACTTGATAGCCCAGCAATTTTCCAGCTGAAATTGAGCATAATACATGCCATGGAAGTGGAATCATATCCATCAGGATTAATCTGCGTTATTTTTTGGGATTAATCAATTGAGTTACAGCGCTAATTTTTGCCAGCACTACACCAGATATATCCTAGGGTTAGCACAGACAGGCTATACATTTTCATCAGTTGGCCGTGTGTGCCCATAGGCTAATAGAGCACTGGTGACAGAAGAGATGGATGGGAAGAGTCTAGTAGGAAGGTGAGGATGAGAGGGGTGTGGATGGGGGGTTGTGGAGCTCCAGTGAGTAATGCGGTGCAGCAGAAAGGTCAGGGATGGGATGGGATGGGATGGGCGGCTTGATCCCCACAGGAGCTGCAAGAGCTGCTACTGCTAAAGATGTTCATCCCAGCCATGCAGGGACAAATGTGGCCTGCTCATCAATCATGGGCCACAAACCACACAATCCTAGAGGGTGTATCCACTTGGAGAGTGTATGTGAAGGTGTGTGTGTGTGTGAGTAGGGTTTGGGTGTGGGTTGGAGTGCTTTTCTATGTGTGTGTGTGTGTGCGCACATGCATATTTTGAGAGATAGGTAAGCACAAGCAGTATTCACAGTATTCACAAGCCTATATCAGGATGGGCGTGGGCTTGGTCAAGGCCTGCTATGGGAGGGGAGAAACCGCAGGATGCGGATAGATGTTCAGCAGTTACCACAAGATAACACGCTGTGTGTGTGTGTGTGTGTGTGTGTGTGTGTGTGTGTGTTCAGTTTGTGAGTGTAAACCGGAATGATTCCTTATTCCCTCTGTGGCACAGTTTCAGATTAAAGACCAGCGGCCTTCTAGTTAAACATTCTAGACATTTCTGTCTACTGATGCACTTTGTGAAATGGAATGTTAGATCAGTCATAATGTAGATCACTGAGCCAACACTTTCACACAACACAAGTTTTGCTTTTCATTCAGTCTTTTTAATTAATATTCTACACATAGGTTTTCAGTATAAGCACATAGACCAACATGGGCTATACTTCTATAAGTGACCATATCACCTTATTGGACAGGTACCAATTTTGTAACAATGACCATGAACAAATATGGTAATGTTGATGAGAGGAATTGACAATGTCAGAGCGATACAGTTCCAGTTGGCTGGTTTGCTCACACGGGGTTACACAGATGGGTCCTGCTGCTCCCGACACTCATCATCATCAGAGTAGCCCGAATCTTCAGCCGCTAACCGCGTTCTCAGATGTCTGATGTGGATGATGCGCTCCGACCTTTCTTTCTCTAAGCAAGCAAGAGTTTCAAGTTGGGTATCCCTATAGGCTACCATTCTCATAAGTAGATTTCTCACACAAAAGCCCTCCTCTTAAGCAGTTATAGTATATGATAAGGAAGTGGATGATTTTTTACATTTTACCAAACGTATGTCCGAGGTTTGAGAATGGGAACACCATTTTGTTGATATTGTAGACACACGCACACACACGTACACATAGTTTTGAGTCCATTTATCACACTTATTTCAAATAAAACAAACATATGGAACCTGTTTAATTGTGTATAGTGTTACCTTGTTAATGGTAGCGCCTGCAACCCCCTTTTCAACTATTTGGTAGGTGCCACAAGTTCGAGTCTCTCAGTGTAAGAGAAACATCTGTAGTAGATTGAGAATAATGCACGTGTTGAAATTTCTCTCTCACACTGAAAATTTGCAGTAAAGCATCTGAAATACAACTTGGTGCCTGGTGATTTCCTGTGGTGGAACGAGAAGAGGTCCGCTACACCTGCACAGAAACAAAAGTAGGCTATTACGTAACTATTAACATATATACTGTATGAATATAGGGGGCGCCTGCCATACCTGGCCCCTTGGCATTCTGGATATTCTCACCTTTACATAAACAAAAGAAGGCTATAAAAGACACCTGTTAACATATGAATACAGGGGCCACCTGCCAGACCAGAGACCATTTACATAAACAACAACAACAACTACTGACATTGACCAAGGAGCATGTTGGGCCAAGTGTAGCCTGAAGACTTTTCCAGCAGTGTTTCTGTTGAGTATGGTGTTTTAAATGTCTCTTCCAGATGCGATGGAGTACTTTGAAGTTAGATACTGCTATGCGCAGCGTGCATAAATATTTAAATTCTCTTTCATGATTTAAGGTCAGTTCCCTTTGCACAGTGAAGCTGAAACACACACTCTACCAGACCAAAAGCAGTGTGTGTGTGTGTGTGTGTCTGCAGATGCGTGTCAGTGTGTACATGATGACTTCTAAGTGATTGACCAGAACAGCGTTACATAGAAGACAGACGTTTCCCTAGTGCTGCAGCTGCTGCTGCTGCTGCTACTACTACTACTACTACTACTACTACTACTACTACTACTACTACTACTACTACTACTACTACTTATGTTACTACTACCAGGGGTGGTAATTGATAGACTTTTATGAATATCAAGGCAATTTTCATTGGTGTAATTTAGCCTTTACTACGGTGACCATAGAGTGACCTTAGAATGCTCTGAAAGAGCACCGTCATTGATGAAGGGAATTGAAGAATAGTGAATAGAAGTGTTCAATTCTCTCTTCTACTTGATACTACTTCTACTACTACTACTACTATTACTGTATTACATTTGCTGATACTGTGTTCATGATCCCTACAACTAACTACAATTATTTTCCTATGAAGGAACTGCATTCCAACATGTAACATGTAAGTGTTGCTATTGGTTTCTACATTGAGCAGCTGGCTTAAAAGGTATGGAGATGAAGGTATGGAAGGAGAGCGAAGATGAGTAAAGACTAGGTGTGTCACAGCAGCAGCTCACGACCACTGAATCCCCTCCAGCATCCTGTCATTATGTCATCTTCATCATGCCCATCTCATTGCTATGACAACCTTTCCCCTCCTCCTCATCCTCCTCCACCATCCCCATTGGATGTTGAGGAATGACTTGTGCTTGTGGGGATCAATTATCATGTGTCAGTCCTTTGTCCCAGTAACAGACATGCAGCCTCATCCACCCCACTAGTCTCCCCTTCTGATGGGGACAGATCCCCAGGGTGGCAACCATCAGCCTCCCGCTCTGACATTTAGCAGTGTATGCGTTCATGAATGACTAATACTGTTATTTAATATGTTTATTTACTCCACAATGACAGTTATGCAAGACATACTACTTTGGACTCTTTGGATTCATATGTATATACTGTATATGTAACGGAGGCCAGCTAGCACGGCTAGCTCGGTGGTAGTGTGTAAATCCTCATCACCCAATTCCATGGGCGCTTCTAACACGCTGAGTTAGAAGCTCGGGCTTTTAGCTCAGTTGGTTAGAGCGTTCCACTCCCACGCCGGGAGTTTGTAGCTTGAGGGGTGGCGGGTTCGAGACCCGTGTGTGGTGCGGACCGCCACCGGCTACATTGGTGCCGTGACCCGGATGGGAGTGAGGATTTGGAGGGTGAGTGTAACGGAGGCCAGCTAGCACGGCTAGCTCGGTGGTAGTGTGTAAATCCTCATCACCCAATTCCATGGGCGCTTCTAACACGCTGAGTTAGAAGCTCGGGCTTTTAGCTCAGTTGGTTAGAGCGTTCCACTCCCACGCCGGGAGTTTGTAGCTTGAGGGGTGGCGGGTTCGAGACCCGTGTGTGGTGCGGACCGCCACCGGCTACATATATATGAATATCATATTATATTACATGGCATGACATGAAAACAACCCAGGTGTCCATCCTTAATTAGATTGCTAGTATGGGAGATGTGCCGTGTTACTTCTCTCACCAAGGTCTTTCTCCCCTCTGAATTTAGTCATCTGCCACTTCCAAGAGTCCTCTAAATCCTGTCCAAACGTATAAATAAACACAGCAATGAATGTTTGGACTTTTATCTCTTCTCAAAGATGCTTTTTAAGAAGTAGAGGGCCCCAGACTCACACAGGCTGTCTCTGTGCATCATCTTCACTCGCTGGTGTTGATGCCATGCCCCAGAGAACTCTGGGTAATGCGAGAGCATCTGCTGACACTGACAGGAGTGCCCGAGGCGTGGTCTTTACCCAGAGTTCAGTGGGGCTTGGCCTGCCATGTCCTCCCCTTGGAGTCTTTGAGTGCTGCCTTAGTGGCTAACCCAGAAGCAGAGGCGTCCGGCGTGAAGAACCATTCCCAGAAAAGAACAGCAGAACCCCACTCTGTCTGTCACGTCACAGGGGCACTAGAACACAGCAAAGCACTTCTGCAGGCTCAAGAAGCAGCTCCCCAGGTCAGAGAAAACATATGTTTACAGCCTCACGCTGATATAAACACACACACACACACACACACACACACACACACACACACACACACACACACACACACACACACACACACAGATAGAGCAACTCGGTCTCACGGCTTTAGTGGATAGGGACAGAGAGAAGGGAGGCAAAGAGAACACTGCAGATGCTGAGGGGAAAGATAGGGGGGGTAGGAGAGTTAGACACAGAGGAAAAGATTGAGTGAGGCAGCAAAGAAGGAAGAAGGAAAGACAATAACAGAGAAAAAGAGAAATAACAGGGCTTTAAAGGAGATATATTGAAGGGAATCGAGGAGAAATAAATAATTCCATGAAGAGTTGGGAGGAGAGAGAGATGCAGAGGGATATGTAGACGGAGAGAGAGAGGAGGAACGAGGGAGAGGGGAAGGGGGAGTCTGGGGTAAATGAGCAAGTGAAGTAAACAAACATCCGTACATCGTACACACACAAATAACTCACATAACAACCTCTCTCATACACACACACATACCAGTGTCCATGTCCCTCTTTCTCTTCTCTTCTCTTGCTAATGTGTAACCCCAAAGCCCAGTCCAATTATATTTCTGATTGGCTGTCAGGTCTTTTTTTATAAGGTGTGTGTGTGTGTGTGTGTGTGTGTGTGTGTGTGTGTGTGTGTGTGTGTGTGTGTGTGTGTGTGTGTGTGTGTGTGTGTTTGTGTGCGCGTTGGAGTTTAATTTCAGTACAGACCTGATGGCGTGACGAAAGATTGTGACTAAGTGTTAATTATCACACACACACACACACACACACACACACACACACACACACACACACACACACACACACACACACACACACGTGAGTGAACAAGTGAATGTGTATGTGTGTGTGTGTGTTAATCTGAGCTCCGAACAAGCTGTGAGGAGGAGTCTGGATATCTAGTCTTTTTTTTTTAGAGGAAGTCAGCTTGAATTCAGCTGTAGGTTGGAGGAAAACGTTCCTCACAGACTTCTATGTAAGATTCTGGGGTTTCTTGTTCCTATTCAACAACACATGAAGAAGGGACATGTTATTTGATATATCATACATCATACTGTATTTGCCATATACTGTAGTGTGAGATACCTCATGCATGACAACATGAATAGATGGCTTTGGAAATATTGTTGTCGTTTTAACAATTTTTTATAAATTCAAGGTGCATATTTTGAGTCAGGAATACTAGATATACGCTTTAGAGATTGTGTCAATAGTGTTTGTGTGTGTGTGTCTGTCATACGACCCAAATTTCCTTCATCATTCCACCAAGTGTGTGTGTGTGTGTGTGTGTGTGTGTGTGTGTGTGTGTGTTTGTGTGTGTGTGTGAGGTTTGAATGCAAGTTTGTAGCAGTCTGAGTCATGTAATGCAAAGCATTTGATAAAGAATTCAAACAGTCAGCATTTGAACACCCACGGCACACGCACACACACACACACACACACACACACACACACACACACACACATTCATTGATAGCATTTACATATTAGAGCCCAATGCATGACTGGCCTCCAAGAAATATGTAAAATAAGCTTTTTATTATCTATTCCCCAGGTCAGTGTTTCTGCATCCAAAGCTCCATTAGTAAACCTGGAGTTTCCTACTCACATCTGCACTAGAAGCTCACAGTGCTGCTACATGTACTGTATGTGTAAAAAACAAATTGTAGGCTATCCCACCAATTTATTGCGTGTATTAGGTGTGTTTTCCAAGCGGAACTGTCACTCTGTCCTATTGATTGATAAGTGCATTGGCTCAACAACATGTCAATAACCTGCAGTGGGCAAACAGATACAGTATGGCCCCCCTCTCCTCATGCCTTGCATGCTCTGAGCTGTCATTTAGCAGTGGTCAATCATCACATCCAGGAAAAACTGATATGTCTGACTGAAGGACAGTCTGGTCTGCTGGCCTGCCCTCTTCCAGTGATGACTCTGGGCCATTTACAGAGAATGGGTCTGTGGGCTCAGAGTCAATCACTTACGGCCGATTCACACACAAACCTGTGCGTGAGCGGCGCGGGCGCGGTTTTGGGGCGATTTCATTTAGAATACATGTTAACGGGTTAGGTCATTCAGACTGCACGCGTGTTCTGCGCGGCTCCTGTCCGTTTTCTGAGCGGTGAACCGCGCAGCTCCCGCGCTGCTTTTTTGAAATAGAAACAAGTTCTATTTTTCCAAGCGTTTTCAGCGCGGTAAGCGGGACTTGCGCGGTGTCCATAGATTTTGAATGCAAAGCTCGGGCAGCCGCTTCGTGCAGAACACCGCAGAGACAATTTCTTGTGTGAATGCCCAAGCCCACAGGCACCGCTCACGGACCGCCCCGCTCCCGCACCGCGAACGCGCAGTTTGTGTGTGATTCAGCCCTTAAAGCGCTCAATATCAGGGGAGCATCACAATACAATTTTATCCTTTTTTTCTTTCCTTTGAAGAGATACAGTATATGTGATGCTTGTTATGAAGCCATTTAAGATGACGCAGATGTCTTGTATTGCCTGGGTGAAAGAGAAGAAGATTGGTAGAAATATGCAAATTAAAATGGCAAATATAAAGGGGGGGTGGGGGGCAAAGTGGAAAGAGCGATTGTAAGAGGAAGGGCGTAAAAGAGGCATCAAGAGAAAAAGACAGTGAAAAGAGAGACATGATAAAAAGAGACAGAGGAAAGGAATGAGAGATGCATCAGTGTGTGTGTGTGTGTGTGTGTGTGTGTGTGTGCGTGTTCACAGGGATGAGTAGAGCAGGACAAATGGCTTTGAGTAGGGCAAGGCACTGACTCTGTGGGGGTCTCTCTGCCAAATATAACCAGTGAACTGCACCCCATCCCCCCCAACACACACACCTCACTGACTCCACATATTGCACACACACACACACACACACACACACACACACACACACACACACACACTCCTCCTCTTATTCCGTGCTTATTTACGGCCATAGACAATGTGTCCATCCATTGCCCTCTAGCTCCAGTGAAGGGGGTCAGGAGCAACACTCAGATGCTCACATGAAAACACACACACACACACACACACACACACACATATTCAGACATCATATATTCTATAGTAGTATTTTATACGGAAGAGGAGGTGAAGGCAAGCGTTAGTGATGGTAATGGACCTCATGCGTTCTCCAGGGACATTCAAATGGAAATCGATAAGACACCAATGCATGAACACTGAGATAAAACAGCACACACACACACACACACACATGCAGACACACACACTGGTTGGTTGGGAGTTATTTATTTTGAATGCTCTGTGGGCCGTGTGTGTATTTTCAGGCTGAGTTGTGGCCCTGTGTGATTAGCGCGCCACACAGCTGCGTTCCCAGCCCCCTCTAAGGGACCACATGAAGAGAGACGGAGTTCCCGATGCCTGTGTGTGGAGAGCCACTGGGCAGGGGCTGGGTCAAGGCGTGTGTCTGCTCAAGCGGTGTGTGTGTGTGTGTGTGTGTGTGCGTGTGTGTGTGTCTGTGGTTGGCTTGGTCTGTAATTGGGTGAGCCTGCAGCTGGACTGTTGCTATGTGTGTGTGTGTGTGTGTGTGTGTGTGTGTGTGTGTGTGTGTGTGTGCACATGTGTATGTATGTCTTTGTACTGTACAAGTATGCGTGTAGATGTGTGTGGGTGGTGTACATGAGTGTGTGTGTGTGTGTGTGTGTGTGTGTGTGTGTGTGTGTGTGTGTGTGTGTGTGTGTGTGTGTGTGTGTGTGTGTGTGTGTGTGTGTGTGTTTGATGGAGCCGCAGGAGTTAAAGCAGGATGCTGCATCTTTAATTTGGGAAGAGTCCGGGGAGGAGAGGAGAGCAGACTTAATCACAGTATGTATGATGCTGATGAGAAGAGATGGCTGTGACCACCCATTACACTTCTGCTACTGTCTCTCTCTCTCTGTCTCTCTCTCTCTCTCTCTCTCTCTCTCTCTCTCTCTCTCTCTCTCACACACACACACACACACACACTCACACACACACATACACACACACACACACACACACACACACACACACACACACACACTAATGCAATGGCTCAAAGATAAACACAATGACAGAGATACACAGACAAGTTCTTTGCAGATGAGATCAAACACAGTATTTACCACTTCAAAACAGTTGCACCCCTTCACAGTTGGTGACATACAGTACATGCATGCTGCTCTGAATTATGGATATAGGCTTAGTGTCAACCAGCAGAATTAAAAAATGTTGTGTAAGGATTAATTTTAGTTAAGATGAAAAATAAATTGTGATACAAAACACTTGTCTAGTTTGTGTGAATACCATCCACATAATGTTAACTGGAGACATTTTAGCTAACATGAATGTTAAAGGAAAAACATTCTGTTTTTTTAATCACTTTTCTGGTGTGTCTAGAATGAATTAGAATGATGGACACCAACATTTTGATGATTGTTCTTGTTTAAACTATTTGGCTCTTTTATAGAATCCCTCCATCTGCTTCAGAATACTGTAGCTTGTTATGTGCATGTCCATAGCAGCGAAATACAGTTCCTATTCAGTTTTATGCAGTATGTTGAAAGACTAGTTAATATCATGTTCAAAGTACCACATAAAAATGTTCAAAATACCATATAAAACTTGATAGAAACGGTATTTTGCTACCATACTTGTTTTGGAACATCACAGAACAGCACTGAACTCAACGAGTAGCAAAGTTTTCCTGTAATAATGAACGTTTAAGGTTGTTTTGTGTTGTGTTGTCCTTGTGGTATGGTTGCAAAGTTCCTCTATTATTATGCCAGCATAAAGTAAGAGTTCAACAACTGACAAAAGTAATGATTTCTATTAGCCTGGGCCCACCCATACTTCCTGTCGCTGCATGAAATATCGCGATCAAGCCAGCATGGCCAAGGAGGCAATTTCCTCAACTCTCAAGACCAGAAAAATCAGGACCTAACAAGAAAAGAGCAGGCTGAAGGAGGCAAACTTATGATGACTCTGTTCAGCTCTGTCCCAAAACATTGATAGAAGTTTGATTGCATTTGATAGATGTTTAAATTAATCCTGCCTGAAATACCGGGCAATGTTAGCTTTGTCAGACCACAGTCCATTTCTGAATGTGGTCGCGTAAGTCAGGCTAGGTTTTTATATCATATCAGCCTCAAAAACTGCCACATTTCTTTTTCTGTTCATCGTAATCCACTGTACAAATAGAGAGTCGAGACTCAATTTTTTATTCGGAAAAATATCTGAATTCTTTCTGTACGTTCACACCGAGAGCTACTAAAGCTATAAAATCGCTTTTGCCGCACAAAAAAGCAGCTGCTAAAATGTCTGTATTCGCTCAAATCGCTCAGCTCAGGTTATCATTCCATTTACAGCACAACATAGATAGTCATATCTAATTTGCATGAAGTTGAGCGTTCTTAAATTTTTTTAGTCGCTCAAATTGCTCAACATTTACCGCTGTTTTTTTTTTTTTTTTTTTTTTTTTAGCTTTTGACGTTTTTGCCTGTCTTGCCCGTAGAAAGTGAATGACTTCCGACGATCTTACAGCTTTAGTAGCTCTTGGTGTGAACATACGGTTAGACACCTGTGAGCAGATGCTAATGATCTAGGCTGGTGCTAAAAGTGCTGCTGCCAGGCTCAGAGAATGGTTGGATGAACTGGAGTGAACTCAAACATTTAACTTGAGGGCAAGTGGAAAATGACTATTCCCAAATGTTGACATCCCTTTAATACCTGTCTTATTGCCTAACCTTTTCGAAACATGTAAACAACTGGCAGATGTTATCTTACCTGTGACCAAGCATGACTGAGCAGGGTAAATTGTAGGCTAATGCAATGTTATCTGATCCAAACCATCTATTCAGTAAAAGAATAATGAATACAATCATTACATGATATCTATTAGTGTTGGTATCGTTATTGTCAGTTTTGCTTTTTGACCTTAAGAATATTTGTTTAAAGATATTTCTGTGTCATATTGTTCTTAGTTTAACAACAACAACAACAACAAAAATGCTACAGTATGAGCGTGTGTGTTACAGACCTTCACCATAACCTCCACACAAAGAGAGCTCTCTGGTTTGCTTTGGTGATGTCAAACAGCATTGAGACATGCATTACAGACTGTGAATAGAGAGAAAGAAAGGAGTGAATAAAGAGGGAGGGAGAGAATGGAGAGAACAGACAGAGAGAGAGGAGGACATAAAGGAGGCAAAGTCTAATAAAAGAATGATAATAATTACCTGTCTGAATTCTTCAGAGAAGAACTTCAATTGCGCCAGAGAGCCGCCCCTGGGACAGCCCAGACAGAAGGAATAGCTGATGGGCCTCTGTCTGCCCTCTCATTGGTTGCTTTCGGCTGGGGATTTGCATCTCATTTGTATATTAAACTAGAAATGAACTGCAGCCAACAGAGGGATAGGGCAAAAGACAAGAGAAGGGAAGAAAAGAAAGAGAATAAGAAATGAAAGCAGTAGGGATGAGAGAAGGGGAGGGAGGCCAGAGAATAGAAAGCAGAGGAGAGAGAGAGAGAGAGAGAGAGAGAGGGAAGAAAGACAGGAAATTAGAACAGTGTATTAGATATTGAATGGAAAGATACAGTGCATTAGAAAATTGACTATTAACTGCAGAGGAAAAATAGAGAGAAAGGAGGAGAGGAGGGAAAAAAGGAAATGATAAAAAAAGAAAAAAAGAGGGAGTAGAACAGGAACAGATAGAAGTACAGATGTAGATGAAGAACTTTCTAGTGCATACAATATTCTACCCAGAGAAAAGGGAGAGATGCACTAGAGAAAAAATAAATTGAGGTGAAGAGAAGAGAAAGAGAGAGAGAGAGAGAGAGAGAGAGAGAGAGAGGACTGGGCAAGAG